>JACGDI010005455.1:1089663-1100938 GCA_014898725.1 Jacaranda copaia | reverse complement strand
TTTTTTACTATTTTTAAAAATAATAATTAATAATCAATCATATTCCTCAATTTTCATTTCGTATTCTTCCACAATTCTTTCATTGTTCATTTTTGTAAAACACACAACAAATAAATAATAAAATCAAATAAAAAATATATCCAAACAAAGTGAATGTTTTTGTTTTCCAAACGCTTCGAGCGTGATATTATAGAAACAAAAATATAATAAAATAGTAGTGTGTTTCTTACCGGTCGATCTCACGTGTTGTGTGAGCACTCTATCACAGGCAATCATCTCCTTACACTATAAATACGCATAATTTCGCGCCCAATCCATTTTTGACGTACGCTTCTCATCACTCTTGTAGAAAACCTCTAGATGAGCTCACTCCAATTATTGAATTCTTAGGATTTTCATTCTTCAGTTGCTCTTAATTTCACACTCTCAGAGCTGGATTCCTCGGATTCTTCTGGCGACAAAGAGCTTCAGAACGTGATATTTCGTTTTCAATAATTTCAATCTGCAGACACGAGGTCGAATTTTCAGGATTTCATGTCACTTGATTCAATATATGACAGCTCAAACTGTATCTTCTCATTGAGATTTTCGATTTGGAGATCCTCCAAACTTTGAAATTCGAGGTTTGAGGTTGAATCAAAGGCTTTTGCTACAGATTTGGTTCGAAATTTTCGGAATGAGTAGACTTCTGGGACTGTCAGGCATAAAAAGCCTGGAACAATTTAAATCTTTGGCTGGAACTAATTCAGGAGCTGCGAATACAAAGATGCTTTCAACTTCTTCGCTTGCGCCTTCGGACTCGATTTCCTCCGGAAGCTTTGCGAATCTGAAGCTTACCGCAGGTTGCAATAACTTCTCATGATAGTTGTTATTTTTCGGAATATTTTGCCTTAAAAATTGTGTTCATTTTACGATTTGTCTCGTTGATTTTCCTTTCTCCAGAGAAATTGGTCAAGGAACAAGCTTCTGCAAAAACTGACCTCGAATTGGCGGTAATTTTTCTTTCTTTATCTATTTATTTATTTTTTAAAGTCCCTTGTTGACTTTCTATCTGCATGTATACTTTCTGCGTAGTATAAATTCTATGCATATAAGTCTATCTTTTCATACATCCAGATACCTATGCACATCCACATGGTTTCAAATGATCACGCATACATGACTTTTTACATTTATATGGATGCTGTGCGTGGTATATATATATAGAGATATCTTTAGATGTAAACATCCACATGCATTTGGTGTATGCATAGTTTACCTATATTATGTAAAGCAGAAACTGGAATCTAAGTTAAGGCACAGCACCATCTTTAAAGTAACTTGTGACATCCTCAACCTTGGGACTAATCTGTAGTGTGTATTTGAAAATGCAGAACTCTAAGCTCAAGAAATTGACAGAGCAAATCCGGGTACTGGAAGAGAAATTGCAAAGTGTATTCAATGAAAATGCTAAGCATAAGGTGAAGCAGAAAGAAGATGAGAAGCTCTGGAAAGGACTTGAATCTAAGTTCTGTTCAACAAAGACACTCTGTGATCAACTCACTGAAACTTTGCAGCAGTTAAACGTTCAGGTTCAGCATGGTATGTGGTCTTTATCTAAGTAATAGCTTATGTACCTTTATAGAACTGTTCTGCTGTTGTGTTGATTCTAGGCTTCCACAGCTGAGAAAGATAAGGCCTTTTTTGAAGAAAAATTGTGTGCAACATCAGATGCTCTTGATAAATTGCATGAGAATATGAAGTCTATGTCCTTGAGGTTGGACTCTTCAGAAGAAACAATTAAAACTCGTAAGTGAATTATTACACGCTAGTTCATCTTAAACGCTTTGGTTCTTGTGTTAGATCATAATGAACTTTACATCTTCCAAATAGAATAGTTGCTTTGTTCTGTTATAAAATTTCTGTAATTCTGTGATGCTTCCTTACAAATCCAGGTGAGAAGGAGCTTATGGAACTTGGCCTTGCAAAGGAAAAAATGGAGACATCTTTCAGAGATGAACAGAAGAGAGCTGCCTGCCTGATTGAAGAGAAAGGTATGCTGATGTAGAAAAACCTTTTATAATCAACTGAGGTATAACTCGAGGGGAACTTTTTACCTACTATAATAGTTTTGACAAGTTTGGTCAAGGAGAGATTTCCAATAATTTCATTATAAATGGCAATTGAATGTTTCACTGAATAAGTGTAAATGCCTTGTTACATTGAATATAACTCCCAATATTGACGTGAAATCAATAATAACCACTTTTATGATCAATAGGAGGATTGCCGTGCTATTTTGATGTGGGTAAGTTAATTAAAGTTCTCAATTACACGTGATGCTACTGTTTCACTTTGAGCTTCTACATATTTATAAGATTAAAGATGCTCATGGTACTCCCATGACATTTTTCAGTTCAGTAGGTGGTTTTTGCTCGACTGGTTTTTGGTTCGGCCTTTCCCTTGGAGACCATCTTTTGGATGTAATTCAACTTTGAAGGCCGGCACTCAGATTTATAGCTAGATAATGTGGTTCTAACCCCAAATTCATGATACCCTGAGGCAAAAGTTTATCACAATTTGTTGTTTGTCTCTGAAATATTATTTTAATCTATTGCATACTCCTAAGTGCATCATGCAACATAGCTCAAAGTCATAGGGTAAATTATTATCTGAAGTTGAAACAGACTACACTTTTACCATTGTACATGAGTACATGCTATAATGTTGAAACAAGGAACAGGTTATCATCGCATGGCTTTCAATGACTTACGAGATGCATTTTACACCTTTACACGCCACAACCTTCTGCACACTCAGTAGGAATTTTGACACCAAAATTTATGTATTTTGTTTTTTTGGGTTTTTTTCCTCCTCTATAGATGTTTTTGAAATAAACTGCTTCAAGTTCCATTGATAGACTCTTCACTTACTTTTTTCTCTTTGAAGCAGATGGTATGATAAAACAATTGGAAGAAGACGTAGCAGCAAAGAGAGTGGCTTTAGAAAGTTTGACTTCTAAGATGGAAAAGTTGCATCTTGAAATGAGAGTAAAGGAAGATGACCTACTTCAATTGAGTATCTCCAAGGAACAATTGGAGAGAGAAAACAAGGATCTCTTATGTAGCAAAGATGGTTTAGCCAACAGATTGGAAAGGGCCCTCAAGGAGATCAAGAGGCTGGAAGACTTTGTTAACCTGCTGGTTGCAAAGTTAACTGAATTGGAGAATCAAAACCTGGCATTTTCTGAGAAAGTCATTCAACTTAATGCTTTATTTGATTCATGTCTTGAGTTGGCTCAGCAGGAGAAAGATCTTGTTTCAAAGTGTGCTCAACAAAAATTTGATAGGATACACAACCAGTGTACCTGTGTTCTATCTGAGAAAAATGCTTTACAGTTGGCTAATAATGAATTGAACAATAAAGTTTTTGAACTCCAGAAAGAACAGGAATTTGCTATGGTGCAGCATGCAGAAGAATGCCGGTTAGCAGAAGAGAAAATTCGGAAATTGGAATCTGAAGCAGAAACTCTTGTTTCTAAGCAGACTGAAATGCAGGCCTTGATAGTCAAATTGGAGGATAACCTCAGGACTTCATCAGAAAACTCAATATTATCTGATAAAAAAATGGTGAAAGCTCATCTATGAAATTTGTCCCTTGTGGCATGGGATGTGACATAAGTTGAATGTTTTATTTTGTGTCTTGCAGCAAGATCTATCCCTGCAACTTTCTGATTTAGAGAATGAGAGCAAAAGTCTTATGGAGGGGCTAAAAGCAGATATCCTGAAAAAGCAAGATGAAATTGATCTTTTGCAAAAGGGAATTGAGAAGAGTGAAGAAAATATAGACTCACTTGATAAAAGAGTAAGTGAGCTTGAGAAAGCATTAGAGGAGAAGGACCAGCTTGTTCTGGAACTCAAGACCAGAGAAAAACAGTTTGAAGATCAGAAAGCAGAGGTTTTCTCAATTGAGTCTTCAAGGTTCATTTTGTAGAACAGCCTCTTGGATGGGTCACTAATTGTTTTTCTGTTTTAGATTATGGCATCACTGGCTGACACTGAAAGTAAACTTGAGGAAGCCAAGAAGCAATATGATCACATGTTAGAAAGCAAACACTTGGAACTATCAAAGCATTTGAAAGAAATATCTCAGAGAAATGATAAGGTATTCTTTGTTTTTCACTCTTATAACAGTCTCACGATTATAAAATCCCCTGTTCTTTTTCTAGATCTTTGAAATTGACTGTGCTTGGAGTCTGATCAGGCCATTAATGATATACGAAGAAAGTATGAAGTGGAGAAGCAGGAGACTGTTAATCTTGAGAAAGAAAAGGTTCACTCGTTACTTTTTCTTGCTGAGTTTTTCTCATTCAGTTGAGTTAGGATTTATCTGTGCCATTGTCCAGGCAGATAAAGTTATAGAAGATATGGAGAAAAAATGTGAACAAAGGATAGCAGAATACAAAGAAGAATCTCGGCAACATTTGTTGCGGGTGCAGGAAGAACATGCTGCATTGGTATGGTACTATATGAAGAAAATTTAAACCTGAATATTCAAAGTTTCAAGCTCGGTTCCTACCAATAATTCCAGTGAGGATTTTTCAGTTGAGTGAAAAAATAAAGGTAATATAAACATGGTGAAGAAATTGAAAAATTGAAGATGGTTTAATTCACTCCTTTCTTCAAAGAAATAGAGAAACTCTTGAAAAAAATAATTGTGAAATAGTTTCACCACCTTGTTCCTGTTTAGAACCATAAGATCCTCAGAGCATGTATAATTTTCCTTTCTTCACTAGCATAAAAACCAAAAGAGAACAAAGAATATTGCAATTTTTTTCTATTATATCTACCCATTCCAAAACATAACTTAAATTTCCTCATTATGGTTTACTACCTTTGCAAAGTTATATTTCTTCCTGTTCACTATATGTAGTATATTTCTTTTACTTGAGGCTACAGAAGATTTTCTCCCAAACTTAGGATCAAGGTTTTCCTCCACTATGAATAATTAAACCAAAATAGGAACTTTCTTCTTGGTAATTTCTCCCAGTAAGATGTGATAAGCTAAGCTATCATTCTCTGTACCTGTAAATCTTGGAACAAATAGCTTGTATTGTATATAAACGATATGTTGATCATGGACTGTTCATAAATGAAGACCGAAGATAAGTTGGAGGTGTTCATTCAGAAAAATCAACAAACCGAATGTCACACTGAGTTGAATTTCGGCTCAATTTGGTTATTACTATTTCTTCTTTTGGTATTTGGTTTGATATTTTAGTTAAGGAACTTGAAGAAAATAGTTAAATATTAAAATCATAATTGTAATTCTTTTTTGGTCAGGAGAAAAATAAAGAGTAGGATACTGGATATACAATATTTATGCGCTTTCCATATAGAAGTATATAAAAGTAATAACTTGGCATTTGGTACTGTTCGCTAAACGGAGACCAAACCAATTTCCCAGTTTTTGTAAGAGGAAAATTGAATACAAACCAAACTTTTCAATTCAGTTTCTGTACCTATTTGATTTCAGTTTATGGAATTGTTGAACACCTGAAATAGTAATAATGTGTCAGGGAACTCTCCTTTTAGTCCATGGCAAAATTTTACATTTACATCATGATTTTTCTGGCCTGCGTATATTATATTGATTTTGTTTCTGTGATGATACATAAAGCAAAAACACAAGTATTCTAGAATTGTTCTGTGATGACCATTGGTGTTTTCTCTATAGGTTGGCAACATTCAGCAGGAACATGCTAATAAAGAAATGATTCTCATCTCTAAGCACATGGAAGAACTAAAACGCACTGAACTTCAAGCTGAAACTGAGTTAAGAGAGGTATATCATCTGCGGAGTATCTTGATCATAATGATCACGAGAAACAATGATATTATATATCTAACAATGATTGTCCCGCAGAAAACAAAATTACTTAGGTCTGAACATGAGGCTCAGTTAAGAGCTTTGAGGTGTGAGCATGAAGATGAGTGCAGAAGACTGCAGGAAGAGTTGGATATTCAAAAGGCGAAGGTATTTCCTGTAGTTACATAGTAATTAGTTTATCACTGTGTTAATGATCTCGTTTGTTGTCTCAGGAAGAGAGGCAGAGGGCCTTACTACAGCTGCAGTGGAAAGTAATGGGTGACAATCCACAGGAGGACCAAGAAGTGAACTCAAAAAAGGTCTCCCCATAACACAAAATTGATTTGATATAATGGTTGATACTGCAACAATTAGCTTTATGATATTCAAGTTATAATAAATTATATGAGGTTAGATCAAATGGGTGCAAATCTTTCTATCTTGTAATTTTTTTCCAATTAATATATCTACTACATGGTAAGGCTAACTGATGATCATTACCATAAAATTTTAATGGTGGAAATTTTCCAAAAGGAATGGTTGTAAGAAAATTGATCTATTGACCTGTACTGATGAAAATTTGACTCTATGAGAAATTGAACAAAAAGCCACGGAATTGAACCGCATGATCTGTGTATTTCTTTTCTTTCTTCGCTTGCATATATGGTGGTCTTCTTAATTCATACACGTCGCTTCTCAGAAAGATATCCTGATTTTTGAAATGTTTTCCACCAATTGAAAAGGTACAAAGACCTGATATTATCATTCCAGGTGATATTTATAGAGCTAGTCATTAATTATTAGATGTCAGGATATTTTGACTTGTGTACAACAAAACTCTACCCGTTGTTGCTTGACATGTTTCATGATCTTACTTTCCAAAAGATGAGGTTGCTTGGTGAATTGAATATTTCACAGAACTACTCTATTTCGTCCACTAAGATGAGAAGTAAAGACAGTGGCAAAAGAATTAAGCATGCTCTTGACAGAACAGAAGTTGAAGAAAAGGTGATTTCTAAATGAAAATCAGTACTGTCTTTTGTTTTGTTTTACAGTTATGTCAGCAATATTCGCGTGCATTTTCAATGTTTCTTTGTAGGATTCCCCTCACCTGAAAGCAACTCAAACTCCAGTTGCAAACTTGTTGAAAAAGGTGGAGAATGTGAATACTGGAAATGTGATGAGTCTGCCTAAGCATAGCAGGAAGGTGAGGCAACTTGAAGTTATTTGTGCATTGACACATAATGGGTGGATGATGCATGCTTCCTGTATATTTTCCTTTCATTTTATTTGTGAATCAGATAATATTAATACTACATCTCTTTTAACACTTCATCGTTGGCAGGTGACTCACCATGAATATGAAATTGAAACATCGAATGGTAGAACAATCACAAAGCGAAAGAAAACTAAAAGTACAGTCATGTTTGGGGTTAGTAGTTATTTAATCATTTAATAGTAACCAATTAATTTTGGTGCTGAGTACTTCAGAATCTGTTGATGTTGCTTAAGGCGAGCAGACAGATTATGACTACACTCATATAACTCAGTTACAACCATCTGCGTTGCAGGACCCCAGGAAGCACAGGAAGAGGGACACACCAAAAGCTAAGACTCCCAAAGATGTTATCCATGCAAGTACAACCATCTTTTGCTCTTAACGTTTGCTATCCCTTTATATTTTCTCAGCGTAAGCTTGTGGTTCATTTAGAACCAAACTTATGGATCACAAAAATGTGGTTGTAGCAAACAGAGGAAAAAGGAAACATATTGATTGACCTGACTTACATACACCATGTACAGCTGTGTTAATGAAATGTAGCAACGAAAAGACTTTTCACTTATATCTGCCATATTCCGCCCATGCAATAACGCATACAGAAAAGCAAAGCATTATTATGACGCAATTTTGTTGGCTTGCGCTGATAGTCGGTCTTTAATTTGATCCAGGGAGTCAAAGGTGGAGTCCATCCAAATCCGTCCAACATAGGTGATTTGTTCAAAGAAGGATCTTTGAATCCATATGCAGATGATCCCTATGCATTTGATTAGAGGTATTCTCATTTTGCCACAACAATTTTCTTGGAAAATAAAAAAATTGTTTGGTTGTCTATTGCTTCAATATGTGCTGATCAACTTTTCCACATGCTAGTTCTCAATTTCTTTTTTATTTGAAAGTCTGGAAGATCAAATTTTTATATTTAATGTCTGATGAGCTTAATTTTCACCCTCGACTGCTGAGATAGGAATATTTACAGAATCTTATAAAACCACGTTATGGTAAACAAAACAATAGCATCACTCTGATGTTAAACCATTCTTTTGAAGCAACTGAACAAATAGCTTGTGCAACAATGTGTTACAATTTAATACACAATTTGTTTCAAACAAGATGCTGAAAAATGTTAAATTGCCTTCTCTAATATAGTTTCTCTTCTCATTGTAGACTTTGAAAGTCATTTCTGCTTCAAAACTAGCCTTCTTGGAGGGAATCTCAGCTGTACTGCATATACGTGGTCTCACCTGAAGAGTAATCTCAAACACACTCGCTTCCTATCTAGCATGTGAAACATTTTACTGTATAATCTGTCCCAAAAGTCCCATGAATTCTTCTTTAATCCTCATTCACTAAAAATACTTCTCACTTAACTGCCTTTCTTAGTTCTTGTAAGCGCACTTATAGTTGCATTACTGAATAAGACTCCACTAGGGATTTTGAAACCAATTGCACATTCGGTTCATGGTTCCTTTAGGCGCACAACTTGACCACACTTACCCTAGTATAGTCATATCGGTCTTTCTGGCTACATGTTTTCACAATAAGCAACCATGACTGATATTTTGGACACAATTCTTTAGTAGGCCAACACTGTTAGGAACTTCCTCAATAAAGCATAATCGGTTTATCGCAACGGGAGGACGAATATTGATCGGTTAACTTTTGCTGTGAATATAAATGGAATTGATTTTTTTGATGTAATATCCAGACAGTTCTAGCTTTTCCTTAACCTTTTGCATAAAGCTGCTGGCGTAATGAAATTCAAAATCTAGCCATTCCTAGTAGTAACGGCAACCATAACTATCTACTAGCTTTTTTGAACTTCACGATTGTAAATTTATGTTAAAAGCTTGCCTAAAAGTGGATTATGTGGGATGAATGTGAATTTGAAGCTAATAAAAGTACCAAACTTTATTCCATATAGCATATGTGGTCTAATGTGAATTTGAGGCAAAAGGAATCAAATCAGCTTTCACCATTAATCATGACGCAATTAGTGCACACTGCATATCCTTGTTCTTAGCAATGCTCTTATTTCTAGATATCCTATTTTGCGTGCCCACTACTACTTTTTTCAGTTTTCTTTAACTTTTTAGCAAAAACATGACAGTTTTTTTTTCTTTCCCTATGTTCAATTAAAATTTAAAATTTGTACTATCAATTAATTGAATCTTAACAAATTAGGCCGTAGGACTCTATACATAACAAGAAAGGGTTTCCTTATTGGAGTAAACAACAATAGATAAAAAATAATAAAGAAGCATAATATATTCAGTTGAGCTTTCGTAGTACCACAATATACGGGTCGTCGAAATTTAATTCGTTGCCCCTGTGGACTCAACAGTTCAATTTCAATGTTGTTCGAGGAGGTTATATAATTCTAGTTAGGATGATCCATGGTTCTACACCTGAAATTTATTTGTCCAAGGTCCATTCTTAAAATTATTTTCAAGCTCAGTTAATTTGAGTTTGAAGAAATGTTTTATTTACTAAAATATAAAATTATATCCCACTACCGTAAGATTAATTAAGAGCTCAAATAGAAAAAAGAAAGAAGACACTTTCAGTTTTAAAATATAAAAGTATTTTGTAAGTGTAACACCAAACTTTCAAAAAAATAACTATGAAAAAGATCACACATCGCTTTGTCTCGCCTGCGGCTACCAACAAGGAGCCATGTTAACAAGCCCCACTCAAATAGAAGACGGTTGGGAGGAAACATCACATGTATCACTTTAACAATATGAGTACTGTGTATATCTGTACTTCTTTAAAGTTGAAATTCAAAATATGTAGCATGGAAATCTCACTTTCTCAATTTGATACTTGATAAATGAATAACATAATAAATGAGTATTACTTAATAAAAAAAATTATATAATTATATATTGTTGTTTCCAATTAGCTAAATATAGGTCAAACAAATCTAGCATTTAGCACATATAAATGCATTATAGAACTTTTTACTGAAATGTTGTCAACAAAAATCCTTCAATACTTAAGTCAACTCGAGTAAAAGAATGATAGAATAAAAAAGTTAGGGATAATTCAAGTATTAAAAAGCATATTTTAGTGATGAATGAAGCCGGGTGTTTATAATAAAGAAAGGATGAAGTAAAAAAGATTAAACATCCCTTGCATGGATGTGTAGTCTCTATTGAAGCCATAGAGGCAAGTCGTCTACAAAGATTTAGCTAGTAGGTTGTGTGGTTGTCTGTAGGTGGAGTGTCATTTGATGACATTAAATGCTGATAGAGATAGTTGACGACACCATTAAATACACATAAAAACAGTTGATATAATATTTGTAGGACATTAAATGTGGCTCGTATGTCAAATAAGTGGGACATCGACTTCAATAGGTTGAATGTTCATGATATTGAATTAACCTAAAGGCAATTGATCATTGTTGGATCAATTAGGTTATAAGGAGAATTAATTTGAGTTGGTAGATCTCAACCTCAATGGCATATTCCTTGGACGGGTTGAATCCAAAGGTAGTTGACCTCAGTGATGCCCTCTTCTACGGTGGCTTGAGCCAAGTATAATCCTACTCTATATTGCTAATCAAGGTTCGATTGTCAAGCCGAATGACGGCTCTTTGAAGCCACTCGACTTCTCCCACGTCATTATTCTTAATTAGATATCAAATTTACAAGTCATCTGAAAATTCTGCACGTAGCATTTTAATTAGATGACATATAAAACTAAATTAACCATTTTTAAAGATTAGCATCAAAATTGCAATATATTTATATTTTAAAACTAAATAATGCAATTTCCCTGCTTGCATATACGATAGAGGCTTTAAGCATTTTGTTTAACACTTGTGCATAAAGTACACTTGTGTGTAATGAAAAAAACAAGTGCAAAAGTACAAAAAAGATAAATACATAAATTGTTGAGCACCAGTCCAATCTATTAAACAATGAAAGCCATAAAGTAGCATCTCCTAGTTACCCGGATGTCCTGTATTGGACATTGAAGACATTGCAATTAATTGGGTCATAATTAAATAATTTTATTTTTGGCTTTGCAGTTAGTTTCTTGATTAAAGAAACTCTGAGATTCCTTCTACACCAGACTACTAATTACTATTTAATAATTTACACATGCTCCTTTGTCAGTTAGTGCATGATGCCTCCCTCA
>JACGDI010005455.1:1069673-1089563 GCA_014898725.1 Jacaranda copaia | reverse complement strand
TACAACCCCCAAATATACTGTCCCAACATTTTTCAGAATAAAGAGTATGTAGACATGCAAAATATATAAGTACCAATCGATCAGGCCCACAATAGCCAAATCCAGGATTAGTGTATAGAGAGGGAGGCACCCCCCTCATTTACTCCACCCTCTGTAAAAGTGCATGTTTTCTAAGCACTTTCTTCTTTATCTCTAGCTCATAGAAAGAGAAAAGGAGAAGAAAATCCCATTCTTGAACCCATTCAGTATTCTCCAATGGCCAAAAGTAGAAATCCCAGAAAAAACACCAGAGAGAAACACCACCAGAAACAGGAGAAACCTCATTCATGGGCAGCTGTAAGGAGCCTCTTCACTTGCAAATACCTCCAAATTCAACAACAACAACAAAAACAGGAGGAAGAAGAGTTACAGAGGCAGCAGAAAAAACAAGCACAACAACAACAAAAGCAAAAGCAGAAGCTGAAACAACCCCAAGAAGAGGAGAAAACCAGCAAGAAACAGGGGAAGAATGAGCAAACCCTTGAGGAAATGAACAAGAAAAGCAAGAAAATGAAGTGCTCAGGTTCACTCTGCAGCAACACTAAAGTGATGCAGAAGCCTGCAGATCAAATCCCATCTCCTGAAGAACAACAACAACACAAGAAGAGGGCTTCTTCTAATTTGTTCATGATGGGCTCATCCAGTGAAACTACTAGTGATGCTTCAAATAGATCCATCAAAATATGTGATCTCAATGGTGCCAATTCTTCTTCCTCTTCTTCATCTTCATTCACTGTGGCTTCCTCTGCCTCTCCTTCCATCTCTGGATCCTTCAGAAATATGCCTTTCAGAAAACTCTCGGGCTGCTATGAGTGTAGAATGGTGGTGGATCCTGTTCTTGGAATGACAAGGGATCCTTCTTTGAGGACTACTATCTGTTCTTGCCCTGAATGTGGTGAAATCTTCATGAAAGCTGAGAATTTGGAACTTCATCAGGCTGTAAGGCATGCAGGTAATCACTCTAATTAATTCTCCCTTTTTAATTTTTTCTTTTAAAGAATTTATTGCTTACATTCAAATATCTCAAGAAAAATTATGATAGTTATTTCACACTAATTCTTTGGTCAAGCTTTTTTCTTCAATATTTAGGAAGTTGATTAGTTCAATACCTAGTAGTTCATCATAATGTCTCAAATAAGTACATATAAAATACTTTCCCAAGTTTTCATTTTTGGCCCTTCCTCAATTAAATTAGTTATTCCAAAACTTTGCCTGGTTGTCACCGACTCAGTCTTATCACAAACCATTATTGCACCATTAATCACTCTTTCCAATATTTCATAAATAATGTTTTTATATCTTCGAGAATTTTAATTTGTGTTTTGTTGTTTTATTTTAATTTACAAATACAAGTTAAGTCAATTATATATCATTATTTATTTTAAAAAATATTTTATATACTTGAGATTTATTTATAGCATGAAATAAAAAATAAAACATTAATTACAGCACAAGATTCGAACTGCATAAATTGTAGAGAAATTTTGTCATCACTTGAACATAAATTCTTTATTTCAATTGACCTTTTACCTTCCATTTTATATGTATTTACAAACGTCAACTTTGAAGAAATTCATCCAATCAAGTCACTGCAAGGGCCCCATTGGGCCATTTCATTCCAAAATCCAATAAGTCTTTCTTTCATTTTCGTCTCATCTGCAAGACTGTAACATAATCAAAATTTGTACAGTTTGTGAATTGGGTCCGGAGGACACACGCAAGAACATAGTGGAGATCATATTCCAGTCAAGCTGGCTCAAGAAACAGGCCCCGGTCTGCAAAATAGACCGCATATTAAAAGTCCAAAACACCCCCAAAACCATCTCCAAATTTGAAGAGTACAGGGAAACCATCAAGGCCAAAGCCACCAGGCTGCCCAAGAAACACCCCCGCTGCCTCGCCGACGGCAACGAACTCCTAAGGTTCCACTGCACCACTCTGATGTGCTCGCTAGGCCTCAATGGCTCATCCAACTTGTGCAACTCCATTCCGAGTTGCAATGTTTGTAGTATCATTAAAAACGGGTTCAAAGTCACCTCAGACGTCTCTTCAAAAGGTACTGCACTGAATGACCACTTCATCTAAAACTGTAAAAATTTATTTCATTTATTTATTTATATTTACGTCTCTTTAAAGGTCCCGAATGACCATTTCATCTAAAAGTTTAAAAATTTATTTCGTTTATTTATTTATATATTTTGGATAGGGATATTGACGACGGCGACAAGTGGGAAAGCCCACGATAGTTGTAGGATGGCATTGGATGATCATGGGAAGAGGGCTATGCTGGTGTGCAGGGTGATAGCGGGTCGGGTCAAGAAGAACCCGGATGGGAATTTGGAGGATTATGACTCGGTTGCCGGAGCAGCGGGAGTTTATTCCAACTTGGATGAGTTGTATGTCTTTAATCCAAAGGCTATATTGCCTTGTTTTGTTGTGATCTATAGAGGGTTTTGATTGAGCTTTAGTAATTGTTGGTGCAAGATGGACTAAGGGATGATTGTTCAATTTAACCATTGTTAATTATTGTCTTGTATATATTTATTTCATGTTATGTACAACTTTGGGTTAAGTGCTACTTTGTTATTGCCCTTTTAGGTGTCAATTTTGACCAAATTTTGCTATATGCTCTCCCTTTGCTTTTATTTTTGGTTCCTAATTTTTTATAATATGAATCCTTTATTTTATTATATGTTTTATTTCATATATTATATTATATTATATATATATATATTATATTTTTATTAAAATACTTAATTTTGAATTAATCATGTACACTTCAGATACATATATCGGACTGAAATAAAAAATAACACATATATATATATTAAAATACAATCTAAACTTTTTTTTTGTGCATTGCATTTAGGTACTTAAAAGGAATAGTATTCTACACTTATTGTTGAGGGTAAGTGGTCTTCATTCCTAATATTTACCCTATGAATCGATTAAACCTCATATTCATACTAGAACCATGATAATTCAATAAAAAATTCTAAGTTAAGTCGGGGACCGTTTTGGTATCTTATCTCTCTCAAAAGTCAATTAAAAATATTTTATATCACTTTATCCCAGTGTTGTATCTAGGTCAAAGTTTAATCAGAAAATTCTTCACCAACCTCGTCTTTTCCATCTTTTTTCCTTCATAAGGTTGACGAGAAATATTTCTTAATATTTCTCTATCAATGGTGAAGCCACTACAAATAATAATATCAATGGTACATAATATGACAAATAGATAAAATAATTGTGGACGAATGATAATAATGAAAATAAAATAATTACGTAATTATATAATGATAAAAATGGGTATCTCAATGCGATAAATAGATAAAATGATCGCAAATAAATGACAGTATTGAAAAAGTGACGTGTAATTAATTATAAAATAATGAAATTTAAATTAGTGCCAAAAATAGATGAAATTATCATGAATAAATGGTAATGACGGAAAATGAACTAATTATATATAATTATTTACTAAAATTAAAGTCTCGATCGGGGAGATAATAAAGCGCTTTTTGGTTAAACTTTGGCTTAAAAATGCTATTAGAGGAAAAAGTGTTGTAATAAAACTCGAGAGGCCAAATTGGTTTTACATTAATATTTAATGTAATATATATTTAAAAAAAAAGGTGAAATTTTAGAAACAAAAAAAGAACAAAGCACGTGCGCTGACATATGAGGCACGTGGATCCATGTTATCCATGTAGTTTTGTTGATAAAGATGGTTCAACGAACAATTATTTCTAAGAGAAATGATGTTGAGGAGAGGAAAGGGGAAGAAAAGCAGCTGTGGGCATACAGCTTTAAGTTTTTAAGTAGTACAGTAATTTTTTATGAGGGTAAACCAGCATTTTTAAACCCAACGGTAAAATTTTAACATCCCCACGAATTATGAATCTTCAACGGTTCAACCCAAGTTTTTGGTGACAAATTATAATTTATAGGGGTAGAAATTATGCTTAATTTAGTGATGGTTGTCCATTATTGTCCTCTTGTGGTGTGCCGAAGTTTAAAAATACTATTAAAATCTGTGTTATTTTATTGCAGTTGGGTTGATGCAATTCATGATTCGAAAAGTCATTTGTTGAATTGAAGATGTCTTAGTAGTCTAAATTAAGCTTCTTTTATTGTGTTTACTCCTATCGAATAACAAACATAAGCCTTTTGCATATTTCATATTTTGACATTTATCTCGTGTTTTCTTATATTTATTTTTCCTTCAATATTTTAACACAGCAATCTTTTTGTACAAAAATAGTTTCGAAGATTTCTGTTGAACAAAATTTAGAAATCTTGTCCTTTTATGGGATTTCAGGGTTTAATTTGGAATCATCTATGGTAAACCAGAAGCTAGTTTAACTCAATCTACGACGGCGACTAGAAAATGATTCTTAAATCAATTTTGATGTTTGAAAAAACTTTTCATATTTGTGTCGAGAAATGCAGTTAAATGGAGCTGTTTTGAACAAATAATACTCAAATTCATCGTCAAATATGAAAAACATAATTTTCAGAAATATCTTATCAACGTATGTTCGAGAATTTTGTCCTTATAATAAAACAATTCATGTTGTTATTACTCAAGACAAACATGTGTGCCCTTTGTCTCTATGTGAGCAGAGGTGCATAAACATTCTCTGCAACACTGCAAAATTTTCCTGCAATTCCATTTGTTGGCAAAATTATAGCAGTAAAAATTGGAACTTTTTATCCTTTTGGGTCTTTGTTTTTTAGGCTGGATCAATGGTCGCGCATGAGTTTCTTGGTTTGTGTTTAGTTACAATCCCACTATCTTTACCTTTCCTTTTCTTTCTTTTTTCCTCAGGTCTTGACTCTTGTTTTGTACTACTCATTGGCTTATAATTTCAGCATTATGACTTGTTTGGTTAAAGTCAAGCACCAAAGCATGGCCTTCACTAATACTAATCACCACTTTTTGATGAAATCTAAGAAGTCCTTAAGACATTTACTTGTATAGAAAAAAAATTAGACAACTTTAATTAGGGCACCTATCTTTGTTCTTCTCGATTGATTAATTCTATGGAGATTCCCATTTTTCAAACTTCTTTTCTTGGGGTTTGATTGTAGCTAGCTAGAGAGAAATGTATAAAATTTGTGTGAATGAAAAATGGAAATATAATATGATGTAGTAGTATTAATAAAATCCCTTTGATTTTTGCATATTAAGATATCTATGTCTATTTTTTTCTGGATTGGTTAAACCCGATTCCATTTCTATCCAAGTTTGATTCTATTTGATTTTGATCTTGGGAACTAAGAGTCTCAGCTTGAATCAAGCCACGTATTAGAAATTGTATCAAAATGGCACCGATTTTACATATTTTCACTATTATAGTAAATAACTAAGCAATTCATATTAACTTTCACATTTCGTTTACTATTCAGTATTTCTCTCCTCTTAGATTATTTATTGGCTGAGTATTCAAGAATATATCAATGGTAGCGTGCTGTGATTGACAAGACATAGGATTTAAAATCATTTTTTTTAATTTTTATTTATTTATTTTTTTGGTGTGGGGGTGGGGGTGGGTGGATTGCATGACCAAAAATGTTTGAAGATATATACTCTTTAGACTGTGTTTGGCGTGGGCCTTTCTTCATTATTGAAATGGGAAAAAGATAGACAGGCAGTCAATAAAAAAGAAGTCCACGCAGAGTACAATTTCTAGCACATAAATTAAGAAGATGACCAATATAAGGCTGTGTTTGTTATGATTGCAAAAGAAAGCAACTCAGCATAAGGGCAAAGTTTCTCTTAGGGGACCTTCGAATGCAAGGGTCCATCCCTCTCATGGTTATGTGTGGTCAATTCATCTTTTTCCATTTTGTTGGGAAAAAGGTAAACCTAATTCTACCACCTCTCTGGTCGCAACGATAGATGATACATCTAAATGTTTTATTTGTTTTTATTTTTGCTTGATTTGATTAAAATCTGTTAATCTTTACGGGGAATGAACGCAGACATATGTATTTGATTGTAGTTGATGCTACTTTGAGTTGGATGATCAAGTACTCCGGTTGATTCAAGTGATTTTGGACATGAGATCTGTAACCACGAGCATACGTCAGCTAGCCGAGAGGCCCCCGGCTAAGGCACTCCGATACTCAAGTTAGTTCCGGTAGATCGAAGAATAGAGATAGTATATAGTGAATAATATAAATGGCATTACCTTGAGTATGGCGGTGCTTGTAGTATTTATAGCCTGCTGTGGGCGTGATTTTACCCAAGTACCCTTATCAGGTGTACTTGGCTTTTCCCATGACACGGGGTTGGGAGTCATTCTATGTCCAGATCCCGGTACTGTGCCAGGTGGCGCAATCTCCTGTTTTCCCGGATAACCATACCAGTAGGAGCACGTCCCTGCCAGAGTTGTTGGCAGGGTTGTCAGAGTTCTTGGAGTTGTTGGTAGGGGTTACATCAGTTACTACGTGTAACCCGTGCCGAGGGGTTTGTCCCGTCAGATTATGCCCGGAGGACGATTCATGTCGACCAAACTTGAATGCAAAAACTTCTGAAGTGGCCTTTAGGTCAATATGGGTCGACCGCGGGACTTACCAAATGAGGTCGATACAGGTTAACCAGATAGATGTGCCTTTGGGCTTCATAGGCTGTCTCGTTTGAAGTTGGGCCTGTTGGGCCCACTGGATTATCTCGTATCATGTTGGACCTCATGGGCTGTCTCATTTAAAGTTGGGTTTGTTGGGCCTACCGAATTATCCCATATCAATAATGATGAGGGTCTCAATTTCTTTTGCTTGTGAGATATGCTCTATATATGTTTTAGAAGCACATTAGTCAAAATCATCCCTTCAGATGAGTGCAAAATATTAAGGTGGACAGTCAAGTTCAATAAGTCCAATCCACCAAACCCCAGCACTATAAGTACTAGTATTTACAACAAAAAAAAAAGTCAATTCATTTGCTACTTGGATAAATTCTCTAAATAGATATGCTCTTAAATATTCACACTTTATAGTATCAAATTGTGAGTTTTTGAACAAATCCACGAAGACAAATTTCGCCCACATTAACACATATTTATTGAAGTATTAAATGACTACGTAAAATTTCAAATTCAATTGGAAATTATTTTTAAATAATGGGACTGTCGCTAACTATTAAATAAGAAAATATTTGGTATTTTCTACAATAATTAAGAAACTATAACTAGGAGTTTTTCTCATCTTCCATGAAAATAAATGTAAAAACCTTTATTAATCATCCATAAGGCAAAAGTAGGTTAAAATTAATTAAAAGGATGCTTATCCATATCGGTTCCACGCTTGGCTTTCTTGTCAGCTGATCCAATTGAAATTTTTTTTACCACCATTTGGTAAGTCACCAACTTGATTAGGTTTAAATTGCATAATGTGCATAGGTAGGTAGGCAATAATTAATAGATTGATAAAAATTTCAACTTAGACATATAATTAAAAATATTGTACTTGACTTAGTCATCATTAAATAAAGACATTCTTACACCATATAACCGTATAATTGAAAGTACCTCAGCTACATACTAATTAATTCACTAACTACTGAATTAATTTAACTTATAAATTCTAAATAATCAAGTAAACAAAACAATGGTATATATATGGCTAAATATTGGGTAAGATGCTTTTACCTAAACAAGATAATGATAATCAAAATTAATACTAAAAAAACGCTCTTCTTATCTAATTTTATCTCAAATTAAAAAAAAATGAAGAGCGTTCATATGCTGCTAGCTCTTGACCGACTTTTATCTGTTGTTGATATATAAAACATTATTGATGTTGCTTAGAGTTGGAGGGTCAAGTACTCCGGTTGATTTAAGTTATTTTGGGCTTAAGATCTGTAACCAAGAATACACGTCAACTAGCCGAGAGGCTCCCGGCTAAGGCACTTCGACGCTCAAGTTAGTTCTGGTAGAACAGAGAATAGAAATAGTATGTAGTGAATAGTATAAATGGCATTACCTTGAGCGTGGTTCGGCATGCAGTATTTATAGCTTTGTTTGGGTGTGATTTTACCAAAATACCCTTATCAGGTGTACTGGTTTTGTTTCATGCCAGGGGGTTGAAAGTCATTCTAAATTCTGGCGCTGTGTCAGGTGGCTAAATCTCCTGTTTTTTCGGATAACCGTGCCAGCAGGGGCACGTGAATGCTAGAGTTGTTGGCAGAGTTGTTAGAGTTGTTGGCAGCAGTTGCACCGGCTGCCACGTGTCATCGGAGTGTGCTCGACATGCCAGATAAACATGCCCGTCGGAGATCCGTGTGAACGCCGGAGGTCGATTCATGTCGACCAGACTCGAATGCTCGAAGTCCTGGGGTGGTCCTTAGGTCGATACAGGTCGACCACAAGCCTTACCCAGAGAGGTCGATACTGGTCGACCAAATAGATATACACTTGAGCCTCATGGGCTGTCTTATTCGATGTTGGGTCTATTGGGTCTATGGGGCTATCCCATGTCAATTACAGTATGCGTATCAATAGAATTGTACCTTATAAATTAACTTATTATACATGGCCATAAAGAATAGTTTGCATATCATAAATAGAGTCTATTTTGTTAGAATGTCAAAAATATATATCTTTTCTCATGCTATTTAATTGAAGGATTTTCTTCACACATATAAACACCGGGACGATATCTCATACATAGAATTGAAATTTTGAATTGAAATTTTGGAATCTAAAACTGGACAAAAATTATTATCTCAATCATAAATAAACCATGTATAAACGTATATAAATACATGAGAGATATCATATTACACTAAGAAATACGAACCAAAAAAAAAAGAAGGATCAGCATTGACTCCAGCCCGCAACACTTTCTGCAAGCAGCAGCTTATCAAGCACGACTTTCTCTCCAAACCTGTACGACAATCTGAGAGTTCCCTGCGAATTAACGCTCCCTTTCTGCACCGGAAAACTCAGAATCGCACTTCCTCCGCCGGAAGTCGCACAATCAAACAGCTCCTTAACGGACGTGTGCACTTCTCCAATATACCTATCCCATCCAATCCTCCTCCTGCAGAACAGTTTCACGACCAGCATAGTGTTGAAGTGTTGTACCATTGGCTCGCTTATGGTGCGCTTCATCGTGAAATTCCACGCCGGATTCGTCTCGCCGTGCCTGTCCGTCGGCGTCCGCTTCTCCTTCCGGCCTCCGATCGAAACCCTGGCGTAGACTTTCATCTTGCATACTCCTGGAGATTTTTCGAGATTGTTCGCGGATATTAGGGTTAGTTCGAACACTCTGCACTCCATGTGGAACCCAATCGAGTTTAAGCGGAAGATAAATGTTTAAGTTTGGTTATGATTTAGCGTTTTATAGAGGAAAATGATATATACTACAAAGAGTGCTTGGGCAATAGGCAGGGAAGGAGTTCGTTGCGGAATATATAGTTGGGAGAAAATTAACTTAATTGAAATATTTGGGATGACTTAGGCATGCATGACATTAGGAATTTCCCTAGTAATTTCGTAACTCTTTTGTGAGGAAAATTAAACTAACGATTTAGACTTAGAATTTTATTTTCATCGTCCTCTTCTATTTTTACCGTATCATAATTAGTTGGATTTAAAAGTATTTAGAATGGTTCAACGGCTTATAGTTCAGTGGCATCAAGCTTTTCTATTATGTAGAAGGTCTTGTGTTTAACTCGAAATAAGTACGTTGTGCATCTTGTGTGCATTATGTATAGTTTATATTTTGGTTTTAATTTGATAGGAGAATAAAAAAATATTTATTTGTGGAAAGACAAAAAATTTGTCATTTATAATGCTCTCTCTAAAATATATGTATATATATATTTAGGATGATTCGAGAGTAATTTAAAATATTGTTTGCTTTTTTATAAAAAATGTATGTGTTGTCATTATATTATACCACAATATAAAATTTTTGAGTTGATGAAGATTTCCATAAAAGACATTTATAATAAAATTTATTTTTTCAAAATAAATTTAAAAGTAATTTAATTTATTTTCGACACATTTTTAATTTTATTATCAAAATATATATCTCTCTAAGTTACTTGCAGAATCAATTTTGCTTTTTCATTATGTTCTTAACATATTATGATTCGATGGATTGCAATCTGCCGTATGTGATGATTGGACAATATATAGTTCAAAATATTTTTGCCATCCTAGAAAACAATACATTTTCGCCATTGCCACGAAAAGGAGCAAAGATTTAATAATTTGAGTTTGAGTAAGAAATCAAAGGTGTAAGGTAAGGCTTATATATGAATGATTAGGACATCTATGTCTATTTCTTGAATTAAAAATCACTACTATACATAATAACTACTTATTATATTAACGACTTGTCATTTATGTATTAATATTTAACGACTTTGCTGGTGGGTCAAATTGGACAGCCAATCACGCTTTTAAGTTTCTATGTGTGCCAAGGGATAACCAAAGCCATATCCGAGATTGATATATTCTCAAAAAATTAATTCTTATTTACACTTTATTTAGTTTAACTCCGAAGAAGTTCTTAAATATTTAGTGACAATGTCCACTTTCTACAAGAAAGAAAATGGTATGCTGTTTTATATTTCAATGGGTTTAGGGAAATTTATTCTCAGAATGTGCGTGAGTGAGCTTATAAATATTGAAAATATTTTGTAAAGATGTTTAAAAATTTATAAGATATTAAAAAATATTTGATAATTTTTTTAAGAATAATCTTATAAGGTGCTAAAATAAAACATAAGAATATAGTTGTGTAAATTCTTTAAAAAAATAAGGAGATCATAACTTTTTTTCAAACACTGTAACTATCTCTTTTAATTTTAACTATCTTCATTACCAAATTATCAGTACTAACACTTCATGAGTTTTAAAATTTTATTTTATGAGCTTATTTGAAATAAGATATAATATTTTATAAATTCTGAAAATATCTTTTAAACAAATTTAACTAAATACCCTCTTATTCCACTTTTATATCTATTGCTGAGTAAATGGGGTTCCATGGTTCTATGCATTTCAAATGAACAATTAACAATACAAAATTCTTAACATACATGGAACTATAAAAGGTGATTAAAATCAAAAACCCTAATTGGTTGACTTTTCAACCATAGACTAACACCGATTTGTCTGTTTTTCAACCACCAACAACTTTCAAATTTTCCTAAGACAAAGTCCATATACGTTTGCATATGTCGTTAAATTCTTTAATGAACAAATTCGATTCATTTGAATTGCAGAACAATGATAATATCGTCATCTTCTTCCTCAGTCAGCCCTCAACAGCATCATAAAAATCCTCTTCATGATCACGTTGATGATCAACACAAACATCTTCAACATCTTCCCGATCAAGATCAACCCAAATCTTCTCCCCAAAACTATACAAAATATTCAGCCTCCCACTGGGAGTCCCAGCCACATAGTAGCTCATAATTCTCTCAGCCTCGAGTCCCCTATCAAAAAGACTCTTGACCGGTATACTAACTTCACCAATAAACCTGTCCCCAAAGGTTCTCCTGCAGAACAGCTTAATGGCGAGTTGTACGCCTGGTTTCTCAACACTTGACTCGCTTATAGTGTACTCGACGCGGAAATTCCATCTGGGATTGGTTTCTCCTTGCATATCAACTGGGCTTTTCTGGGTTGTTTTTGATTCTGATCCTTTGAGTGAGACTTTGGCATACACTTTCATTAGGCCTATACTTCGGACATCCGGAAGATCCTGGGCTGAAACAAGAGTTACTACAAGTTTTCTGCATTCCATGAATATTGTGTGTGGGATTTTTGGGTGGAAATTTCTTGAGAGTTATTACGAGAATGTGCTTTAATTTGTTGGAGGAATGATATTTCTTCACACACACACACACACATATATATTATTGTGATTAGTGGTCCAAGAAAATGACAAGGGAAGTGGGCATGTTTTTTCCTGGGACTACTTGGTCTACGAAGTTTAAACAACTAGAACAAAGTAATAGGTTTCAAGAAATGATTCATCTTAATAGTCTGAGATTTGGGTTTTGGTCTCACATGATTGTAGTTTCATTGGACCTAGCTAGGTCATTGATTTTTGTCCTCCACACGTTTGATTCTTGGAGTTGTATCACTTGGGGCCTTTTCTAGAAAACCCTTTAATTATTTCTTCTTTTTTATCTAGAAAACCCAAAGGCAGGGTTGGTGTGATTTAATTAGGCCACGCCTCTTAATTCCTCCCATTTAAAAAAAATAAAAAATAAAAAACATAGTTAAAGGCGTTTACAGTAATTTTGTAATACCTCAAAAGCTGCCTTAGTTTTGAAAACATTATTTTTTTTTACAATATTTTTATAAATTAGCATTCATCCTCTTGTTCGTATTTTGTGTCTCTCATTCTCACTTTCTCTGGTTTTTCCAAGAAATAAATGAGATAATTTTTCAGCCCAGAAAGTAAAAAGTTGAATCTTGAATTTGTAATTCAATTGTCTAAAGCTTCATAGCTCTAGCAAGAAAGAAGTCCGAGAAATCTTTATACCAAGCTTCATCATATTGAAGTCTTCTGTTGTGGGTTCTTGGGTTGTTGTTATTTATTAGTAATAGACTCAAGATTATTTCTTTTTTGCTTCGTATTCCCAGCTAGAGATTTTTTCTCCTGGTGTCAAAGTCTTTGCTTGTTGTGGGATACTTTTACTTCTTCTCCTATGGCTGTTTAGCCAGTGGAACAAGAGGCCAAAGTCTCAGCAATCTGAATTCTGGTGCCTGGCTTTAACGCTGATTCTTCCTCTGTAGATTCAGGTCTTGGCTTTGCAAATGCAATGGAAGCCAAAATTCATTCAGTTGTACCTCAAGAAGGAGTTGATGATGGCTTTGACGAGGTAGAACATGAAGATTTTGACTTAGAACCAACTGTGGTGCTCAATCTGAAGCATCGATCAGCTGGAAAAGAAATTAGGCCCGCTGATACGGTTTCGGATTCCATAGCAAAGGATTTGGATGGGATTCAGACTCTTCTTACAAGGATAGACGCATGGTTCGGCGGAACGGCAAAACATTGGCCTAGCGAAACTGGAGCGGACGATTCCGTAACATCGTGACAGTATAGAACGGAGCCAATTTAGGAACGTAGGATATTGACCGATTTATGGGATGGAACGCTGCCACAATCCGATAAATCGGACAGTTGCGGTGTTTCGAAACCGCGAATAACACCGTAAATGGAAGATGAATATGGTGCGAATGGCTGAATAAATTGTTTGTGTTTGATTGTAAATTCATGAGGAATTAAAAGTGTGTACAGGAGTTTGTCTTCTTCTCTGGCTAATTTATAAAAATATTATAAAAAAAATAATATTTACAAAACTATCGCAATCTTCCGAACATTACAAAATTATGATAAGGTGTGATTTTTCTTTAACTATCTTTTTTATTTTTCTAGAGAAATTAAGAGGCTCCTTGGAACATTACAAAATTATGATTTGGCGTGACTTTCCTTTAACTATCTTTTTTCTTTTTTTAGAGAAATTAAGAGGCGTGGCTTGAATTCAATTACACAGTCCCTTCCAGAGGCATAGCCTTTGATTTATTTCTTTTTTTATTATTATTGTTTTATAAAAAATGTTAACCGAAAAAATCAACAAATAATAAAAAGAGTTTGAATGATTATGCCAAATTTGTAATTTATTTTTTATGCTCTATGGTTTTTCTTTGTATTAAACTTGATGAATAATAAATTTAGTTAAGTATTGAATGTTATATATTGCACATATCAAAATTAAATACATGTACCATTATAAGCCAATATTCTCATTCTCTTAAGACATAGTTAAAATGCAAATTAGAACTTTAAAATTACAAAGAAATAAAAATAATACATGATATTAATCATATGTATCAGATATATGTTTTTGCCAAGATTCTAGCACTACAAGCATCCTTTCACGAGTTAATAAATTACATTAATTGAAGTAAGTAGAAAGAATAGTAAATTTATAGAAACGTGTTTCAATCACTTGTATTTTATAAAATAATATATTTATTAAAAAAATTAAAATTTATACTACATTTTTATGGTTCATTTTTAATATTTTAAAAAATTAGTTAATTAAATTTTAAATATAACATGAAATATTCTATATTAAATTATACACAATATTAGGGCTTGTTCATTAAGGCTGACGTCAACCTATCAAATATCTTCCAAAAGAAAAAATTCAGCCACTACTAAGGGTATTCATTAGACACAAATCGAACACCGAAATTTTGATACACCAAAATATTATATGTATATTGAACCAAACTATTTGGTTCGACTCAGTTAAAATCAAAATTTTCGATTTTGTTTGGCTAAAAACCAAAGTACCAATTTTTTTAATTTTTAATATTAATATGAATATATTATATTATATATATTAATATATATGTATATTAAACCAAAATACCAAAATATTATATTATATATATTAAATATAATATATATTAATTAACAATTCAGTAATTCAATTCAGCTCGGTTAACTAGTACAAAAAACTGAAATCGATACCAAATTATTTTAAAAAAATCATCGAATACCGAATCAAAATTTTTGATTCAGTATGTGGTGCAAACTAAATTTCGATTTTGATTTGGTTCAGCCGATTTACTGAATTGTGAACACCCCTAACACCACTAAAAAATTTAAAAAAAATAAAATAATTAAAAAAAAATTCCCAAGCCACGCCTCTCGGGACTTTGGGCCAACAACATACAAATAAAAAGCAAAAAATAGAAAAGATAGTTAAAGCTTGGCTTACAATCATATCTTACCATAATTTTATAATACCTCCAACACCACGGTAATTTTATAAAAATTATTTTTTCTAATAATATTTTTATAAATTACCCATGTTAAACATAATCATTCAAACTTTTTTCATTATTTGTTGATTTTTTTCAGTTAACATTTTTTATAAAACAATTAAAAGAAAAAGAAAAAACCCAAAGGCCACGCTTGTGGAAGGGTCATTGCAATGTAATTAAGAGGCGTGGCATTCCTCCCATTCAAAAAAAAAATAGAAAACATAGTTAAAGGCATGGCTTGCAGCTACTTCTGACCATAATTTGCAATACTTGTAGGGCTGCAGTAGTTTCGAAAATATTATTTTTTCTTACAATATTTTTATAAATTAGCCATGAACGCTTTAGGTACAATACTAGATCGATTTGTTTTACATGGTTGTTTATTCAGAAGTCTTAAACAAGTAACTAGTGTAAACTAATCAAGAACATTTTATCGATGGACTAGGATTTGGACACAGTAATGATGGATATAAAAGGGTTCACAAGCATTTACTTATCAAATAATATATTGTAATTAATGACAAAGATGGCATCATATACACATGATAAACTGCAAATGGTTCCTACAATATGCCCTGCAAAAGTTACAATCATGTAAATAGCAAAACTGTTAAATCCTAAGTTGTCTGTTTTTCTGGTTTAAGACAGACAAAATCCAAGTCATTCTGGAGTTTTCACAACTTTACCGCCATTGGATCAAGAAAATTTCTGTGCTCCCTGCTGCAGATAAAAGACTTGAGATTAATGCAGCAGGCCAGTCAAGTATTCAAGTCCCAAACCACAAAGTTTATAGGATTTGTCAAAGACAAAATCTTTCTTCTGATCTAACTCATAATGAGTCAGCAGCTCTTTGCTGGCTTTGGGGAGATCAACATCATATCTTCCGACAATATGAGCATTTCTTGATATTTTAGAACAAATCTGATGGCGCAGTTGAGTTCTGTGATTCCCATAGGCATCTGCATTCTGGCAAAGGGTTCAAAAATATGGAACCCTTTCTGGTCGACTTTTTAACTCTAGGCACCATTATACTCTTGCGGTCACTTTCAGCTAGCATCGACTCCATCTCGTCCTTGAAAGTGTCCCAACTGCAAGCCATGAAATAACTCAGTCAAAGAAAAACCATTGGTATCACTCTCAACCTGTGTTTTATGATATTTCATGTTTTTGTCTTAATTTTATATAAAAATTGGTTTCATAATGAACATGGAAATATTCCTTATTATCATGAAAATTTCCAAATTTCTGTTGAGGAATTCAAGAAAGACAAGAAGATGATTACCTTATACTTGTATTCTGCAATAAAACTACAAGCTTGCTTTTATCGGGCATGATAGTCTTTGCGTGTCCATTGTACAAAAATCTTCTATGACCCATCAGAAAATGAGGGAAGTTTCCTCCTTGAGTGGTCACAAATACTTCACTAGACAAGCATACCATGTAGTCCAAAGCAGCTAGCCTTGAAGAAAAACCCTGAAAACCAAAAGGGATATCAAGAATTTGGACAAGTACACTGTCTGTATATGGATAGTCCACAGAATTCGGCAAGAATTACAGAAAATTAGCAGTAAAAGCAGACATTCTTTTACCTGGATTGATGCAAGTTCATCAGCAGTAGCAAGTGATTCCTTAGTCTGTAGGAGTGGAAACATCTTGCGAAGTGGTTCCAAGTTTCTCCCAGCCTTGTAAATTTTGCCAGAAGCCAAATAAATGGAAGTATTGTTGGAAAATCCCATACCTCTTAACATCAAACCAACCTATGCTGACAAAGAAACATATTCCGAAAGAGAAACATTACTGCCTGCAACATGTTTGTGGGGCTTTGATCATTTGAATGTAATAGGAATTTTTGTTCCTACATCTGATGTGCATAGATGAGCGAATTCCAAAATGGACTTCATAAGGAAAAAGAAGTTCAAAACCTCGAACACTACCAGGAAAAATGGCCCAAAAAGAGAGATCAGAAAATCAAAGACAGATTTTAGAATCGAAACTAACCTCCACAGGTGTCATTGGGCACTTTCCATTTACACGATTAGCACCGGGTGCACAGATTCGATTTTCACGCATGAATTTTTTCCCCCATCCCTTCTCACGTATTGCATCCATTTCAGATTTTTCTGCCTCTCCTCCGTCGTACATGCAGCATGAGAAAGCCACCATGTCCTGATGAAGGCAAAATGAAGTTGGGAAACTAGATATGGTTTTAAGTTGTAAGCAACATAAATATATTCATAAATAACTATGCTTTAAAATGAAAAAACTACCTCCTCAAATCGGAGATGAACTGAAACATACTTCCCGCCAGAGCCGGAATTCAAGCTCTTATCAGTCATTCGGTTGACTATCCTTTTTGCAGGATTCATTATAGAAGGAGAGAATCTCAGAGCTTTATAGTTGGCAAGGCATCTTAAAGATTGAATATGCGGTGGGATGCTTGTTGCCAATCTGTTTGCAAAGGGAGAAATGCGAATAACCCTGCATCAAAGGATTCTACAGTAATTTTTGCCTGTCAAATGTATCGGGACCAATAAGAAAAAAGGATTTCTGTATGATTAACCTTGTTTCTTGCAAGACAGGGAAAACCTCATCCAGGTAATAACGAGCAGATGCCCAAGCTTGGACTCGAAGGCTTGGGATATTGCTGATGCTAAAATTATAGCTCTCCATCAATTCGTTTGGCAGATCATGAACCACGGAGACAAAATCTTTCAGGGAGGATATGAAATGATCCTCATCATAAATATCAGCAAACTGACTGTATGACAAGAGATAACAATTGGAACAGCAAATATAAAAGCGTGCCCACGTATTGGGAAATGGCAGTAGAGTACATTAGGAAGGATAGCATTTTCATCACGAGGAAGTACTCTGCCTTCTATGATCCAGATACAGATAAAGGGTAGTAAGATCAGACACCATAATGTCACTCAATACTTTTCATCCAATATTCAATCTTTAGGAGGGTGCTTCACTGAGTAAAAGCAGCAAGTTTTCCAATTCTATTCCTCTCTGATCCAACATATAATGCACACATAAAGCATTATAATTTGGTATACAAAATAAGACTAAGCGAGTCTATCTACTCTGTTTCTGGTGTTTCATATAATAGATGCCATAGGAGCAACCATGATGTAAAAAGCTAGCAAGATTGATAGACTGTTGCTCATTCTAGTGTCTTCTAATTTCAGATAAAGAAAAGCAGCTTGATGATACGGAACTTGCCTTGGATCCTTCCACACATTATGAATATCAAAGCGAGGGATGACAAGAGTAGCATTCAGCAGCCCAGCCACAGCCACAGCATTGCAAATCTGCAGGTGCAATGACATTGAATAACTAAGTCTGAACTATAAAACGTGAACTACAGATGTAGGAAAGTTATTCTTAATAACTAGCTTGATTCTTCTATCTTTATTTTTGAAAAGCATTCTTTTTGATAGTTCATGAGAGAAACACTAAGGCAAAAAGAGAACAGATGAATGAAAACCAACAAGTGGAAATATTTATCTACTAGTGAGTCCACCATACAGAAGTCAATTTTCTCTTATGAATTGATGATCACAGGAACTTTTACAGTTTTAATCTTAGCTATGGCCCAGTAACAATGATTCATTATACGCTCCACCATCAAAATCATTTAGTCCCGACTAATTGCAGAGATAACTGCAGCATAATAATACTTTGCACTTCCTACAGACATGAAATTATGTTTCACACAGAACTTCTTACTTTTGACACTTGTCACACTTCCTCATATGAATGTTCTTATTTCAAATAAGCATGTCTTAGAAAACTTAATCAGATATCTCAACAATCAGAATTAGAATAAAAGGTGATTAGCATGAGTTTGAAGTGCATACCGATGACCGTTGTTGGTTCAGCCCACCGTTAGCCTCCACAACCAGATAATGCTGAGCCACTGGGGCAACCGATAAAAGAACGAACAAAGCAGAGATGAATCAATTATACAAATAAAGTTGAAGATATCTCTTAAATTTTATCATAAAATACAAGTTTTACAACCAACCCAACTAATAATACAACAAAAGATGGCACATCAAATCACGGCAAATCAGAGGTTATCATCCTTGAAAATATGAATAGACGTGATAGAAATGATATATTCATACCAGGCTGCCGATGAGCAGTAGCATTCGAACAGGGTCTTTGCTCTTTCAGCTTTCTTCTGTATCTCCAGAGATTATCCAACTACAATAGATGATTTTCTATAATTACCAAGAAGTTATACAAATTATGCAACAAGGGATTTTGATGCATTATCTAAAAGAATGAGCATTTTGGAATGCAAGGAAAAAGTGGTGACATATGGCTGAAAGTTGGAGCTACAGAAAGGGTCATATCAACTTCAAGTGAGCTATTGCTGCTGGTATCATGCACGTCAGATAAACTACAAAAATTGAAGAGGAAATTATCTAATATTTGTGGTTCTTTAATTAATTCATCATTTTAGTATCCTGCCGTAAGAATAATTTTTGTTTGTTCATTTGTTCCAAAAGATGTTTGCGTACACCCACATAAAATTACCGACATGTCCTAAAATCATCCATAAAACTACGCTCCTTTGAAGCTAAAATGCAACATGTTCCCAAGTTCTCTATATCTTTGGTTCCCACCTTACGATAAAAGTTAAAAAACTCTACTAATTCTCATTTCTATGACAAAACATATACAAAGAGAAAACAATAGGTTGATACCGCTAACAAAGTAAAAGAGCATAGTTGTATTAAGTGGATATAGCATTGTCGTCTTGTTGTCCGACGGACATTGGTAAACCAAAAGGCATCACTATTATTACTGGTTGACCAAAACAATTAAAAATCAAAAGTGCTTTTAAATAGTTCAGCATCCAGAATTCTCGGCAAACAAAAGTGAACAGGGGACATTGTAAACAAGAAGAAAAGAGACAGATTAAATCAAGACAAGAAAGAAAGTATTTTTCCAGTATAATACAACAGATGTTCTTGTCCACTGATATTTTCAATAGTCAAAATCAAAATTTCAGCTAAGA
>JACGDI010005455.1:1034080-1057845 GCA_014898725.1 Jacaranda copaia | reverse complement strand
TATTACTTGTAAAGGGGGCCTGTTGGGCCTGTTGGGCTATCCCATATCAGATATACAGTACGAAGAGTGCATGGGGAATAGGCAGGAAAGAAGGTCGTTGGGGATGCTTGTTTGGAATAAATAATTAGGAGAAAATTAACTTAATTAAAATATTTGGGATGACTTCGGTCTGCATGACATTAGGAATTTCCCTAGGGAAATTAAACTAACGATTTAAACTTAGAATTGTATTTTTGATGACTTAATCTGTTTTTTCCATACCATAATTAGTTTGGTTAAAATATTTCTGATGATTCGAGAGCAATTTAAAATATTTTTTATATTTTTAAAAAATGTATATATTGTCATTATAATGTATAATATAATATTTACGATACCATATTTCCTATTCTGTTTTTGTTATACCATGATTAATTGGGTTAAAATTTCACTATGATTTGTAAGAAATTAAAAATATTTTTTGCATTTTTCTAAAAAACGTGTATGTTGTTATTATGTTGTACAATAATATAAAATTTGAGTTGACAAAAATTTATATAAAAGGCACTTATAATAAAATTTATTTTTTAAAAAATAATTTTATTTTCAACACATATTTTAAATATTATTATCAAAATGTAACTCTCAAAGTACTATTAAATAAAATCATACATTACCTTTGCCTAGAATTAACTTTTGCCTTTCCATTCTATTCTTACCATGTTATAGTTAGTTGAATTGAAATATGTGATTATTCCATAATAATTTAAAATATTTTTGACAATTTTTTTAAAAAAACATATTGTTGTCATTGCGAAGAAAAGGACAAAGTTTAATAATTTGTGTTTGAGTAAGAAACCAAAGGTGTTGGGTAAGGATTACATATAAATAAATAATCAGGACATGTTTAATTCTTGAATTAGAAATCATAACTATAATAACTATTTATTATTATCCATAATCCAAAACTTTTATGGACACTTTTTGCATATATCTCAGGTCATGATTTATAATTGGTTCCGTAGCTTATTTCTTAAATACGCATTAAATATATGTAATAATTAATAAATGATGGGTAAGATTTATTTTGGAGGTAATTTGAATATAATATTGCATATTTTTAACGATGCATATAAAGATTTCCCAAATATATAAAAACTCTATGAATGTTGTGATGGATAAGAATAACTATTTTTTCACATTTTGCACTATAAGTATAAAATAAACAAACAAACAAACAAAAAACTTACAGGAGTGAGTAAAGTGGATAGAATGCCACAAAGGACGAGAAAAGATTAGTTAATTTTCGGCCAATTGTCTTACTTATTGACGTCATATTGAAAAGTACATGAGTTGGACAAACCTATCTAGTTTGTATTTATTACGTTGTACTCTCTTACGGTATTTATGGGCAACAAAGTGGCAACTCTCTTACCATATTATATATTCTGGGGGAATAAGTTTTGAAAGTAAAATTAAAAAATGTGAAATTATATTGAGAAATATGATGAATGTTTATTTATATTTTAAAGAATAGTTAAAAAATTATTTTGAAAAATTTTGATATGTTTGTTTATGTTTTGAGATGGAATAATTTTTATTGTAACGGTCAAATCAATATTTTTTTTATTAAATTTTTGGGGTAAAAATAGAATTGACTAATTTTTTTATAGTAAAAATAATAATAACAGATATATTATATGTATATGATATATATATATATTGAAAAATAAAAAATTTTTGGGGATAATAAAAAATAGAAGAAGGTATTTGACATTTTAGAGGGAAAAATGATATACATTTGGTTTTATTTTGATAAAATAAAATTATTTTGCCAAAATATAACCAAACATAGCCTAACTATTTACGAATCTCGACCATTAGAAATATCAAGTACCAAACAACAGCCCATTACCAAAGTAACAAATCCTGGGATTTATATCGAAAACCCCATAAAAGTCAAGCGCCATGTGGAAAATTAAGTTACACGAGATGGTGAATGGTCCAATTATTTCCTTTGAAAATGCATTTTCCACTTAGAGGTACGGAGAAACTAAAGAACTTGATAACAGTTCCACAACCTAGGAATGAAATGAAAAATAATAGAATAAAGTCAAAATTAAAATATTAGAATAATTATTTTAGGGACATATATGTAATTGACAATACTAATCGTGACGATTTTGTATCTCATCCGACGGCCCAAAAGCAGAGAATCTTTCACGGATGTGATGTCATCAGCACAATTTTTAGTTTCGGAAAACGCGTTTCATTTTGTGAACAGTTAGACTACGTAGCGCGACGATTATTTGTACGCTAATTTTTCTTATATATACCCCGCTTGCCCCGACACAATCATCACTAACCTGACTCTCAACACTGAGAACATATTATTTTGGATTTGAGACTTAGCCAAAATCCCTGTAAGAAACTCTTGAAAAGTGTGTCCAAAATCTGTGTGTGTTTTGCTGCAAAGCAGTTCAAGAAAACCTCTTGGGAGTTGGTTGCATTTCCATGCACCAACTTTCTGCATGTCCAATATTGATCATCATCAGCATATACTATTTCTAGCTATCCGGCATTGAGACATAAAACTTCTGTCTAATTTTTGGATTTTGTACTTGTACCAAAGATGTCTGAGACTACAGGGATGTCAAGACAGCAGCAGCACCAAGTTTTCGGTCTCTCCATTGATGTGCCTCCTCCGGTAGGTTCCAGGTGTTATGACGATGATGGCCGCCTCAAAAGAACTGGTAATAGTTTTTAATGTTCTTTTATCCTCAAACTTTCCAAAATTCTCATTTTTCTTGGTACTGTTTAGATGTGCTGATTAAGTTTTCTCTTCTTAACAGGAACTGCATGGACTGCAAGTGCTCACATAATAACAGCCGTGATTGGTTCTGGAGTTCTGTCCTTGGCTTGGGCCACAGCTCAGTTGGGATGGATTGCTGGTCCAACTGTGATGTTCTTGTTCTCATTTGTGACCTATTATACTTCCACCCTCCTGGCAGCATGTTACCGGACAGGCGATCTGGATAATGGGAAGAGAAACTATACTTATATGGATGCTGTTAGAGCCAACTTAGGTAGATTCTTTTTTTTTTTTGTTGATAAATTAATAATGGTTTAACTTTGTCGAGTTTTTGTTAACAAAGGGCTGAAAATTTAGATTTTCTTGAATTTTTGCAGGTGGGTTTCAATTTAAAGTTTGTGGGGCAATTCAGTATTTGAATCTTTTTGGAGTTGCTATTGGCTACACCATTGCTGCTTCTATAAGCATGATGTGAGCATGATAAAAATGTTTTGTTTAGGGGTTCAAATTTTTATAGTTCAAATTCTAATTTTTGAGTATTTCTATGGAATAGGGCCATTGAGAGGTCTAATTGCTTCCACTCGAAAGGAGATAACAGCCATTGTAGAGTTTCAAGCAATCCATATACAATAGCATTTGGTGTTGTGCAGATAATTTTCTCCCAAATCCCAGATTTTGATCAGATTTGGTGGCTTTCCATTGTGGCTGCTATTACGTCATTTGCTTATTCCACCATTGGTTTAGGCCTTGGGATCGCCAAAGTTGCAGGTAGAGATAAAAAAAAAGACCTTTTTTCAAGAAGTTAATGTTTTCTTGATTTTGAAGGTGTTTGAATAGGAAATACTTCTTATTTTGCCATTTCACAGAATCTGGAAAAATCAGGGGAACTCTCACTGGAATAAGCATTGGGACAGTCACAGAAACAGAAAAGATTTGGAGAAGTTTCCAAGCTCTTGGAACCATAGCTTTCGCCTACTCTTACTCCCTCATTCTAATCAAAATTCAAGATTCAATCAAATCGCCTCCATCAGAGTACAGGACGATGAAAAAGGCAACTCTTTTTAGTGTAGCAGTGACAACAATTTTCTACATGCTTTGCGGCTGCTTTGGATATGCCGCGTTTGGGGACTCATCCCCTGGAAACCTCCTGACAGGATTTGGATTTTATAATCCTTACTGGCTTCTTGACATAGCAAACGCAGCCATAGTGATCCATCATATTGGTATTTATCAAGTTGACTGCCGACCCCTCTTTGCCTTCATTGAAAAAACTGCATCAGACTGGTTCCCTGATAGCAAATTTATAACCAAAGAAATAACTGTCCCAATCCCTGGATATAACCCTTACAAGCTCAATCTGTTCAGGCTTGTTTGGAGGACTATTTTTGTGATCATCACAACTGTAATTTCCGTGCTCATGCCTTTCTTCAACAACGTCGTTGGGATTCTTGGTGCCTTTGGGTTTTGGCCTCTGACAGTTTATTTCCCTGTGGAGATGTATATTGTGCAGAAGAGGATTCCCAGATGGAGTGCAAGATGGGCATGCCTACAAAGTCTAAGTATGGCTTGTTTGGTTATATCTGTTGCTGCTGGTGTTGGTTCTTTTGCTGGAGTTTTTTCTGATGTCAAGGTTTATAAACCTTTCAAGACTAGTTACTGATTGTCAATGCTTCAGTTTTTATCAAGATTTTATGTTTTTGCAAGAAAATAGAAAGAGATAAGGGAAAAATAAAAAAAGTTATTAGCATTTTAATTTTTGGTTCTTGTTCATAACAATGTCTAAAAGGGTTGTGATTTGTGAATTTCACTCTGTATCAAAAGAAAAGGCTCAATTTATGTTTTTATGTGGAGTTCAAGAAATCCCAAAATTTTCCAATCTAAGTTTTACCTACTTTTCCAAAGAGATAAAAAAAACAACCGTTTGTGATGATGGCACTGGTTTGGGGAGGCACTTTGAATTCCTTGGCAGCAAATTTCAGAACTGCGGTGAACGGAGCTGTTCTGGTACGCTAAATCTGTTTCCCATTTTCGTAAAAATTAAATAAACATTCGCTTTCTAGGAGATGACAACATAATTAAGATGGTATGTTTCAGAATAGCCTTACACTTTGAAAGGAAGTTTGGGATCAGAAGTAAGAGTGACTTTGAATGACACCTATCCGCCACCTCCACCGCAGCCGGAGCCACCGCTCGCGGTCGCCATTCTTGTCCTGTTTAAAATTTCCCCTTTTTTTTATTTTTTCTTCTTTTTAAAAGAAATAAAAAGGTTGGAGAATGCAACTGCTTACTGCATACGCGGGTATGCCCATCAAATCAGAGATGGGACTGAAATTAATAATCCCATTTTAGCCAGCTCTATGGAACAATTTTTAAAAATTTATTTTTTATTTTATTACGAGTCCTGCTATCCACACTTGAATTGTTAGTGCCATGCAAATAATCAAATCTTAGGCTGTGAATTAATAAAAATTATGTAAATTCTTGATTCTTGTATAACCTAGAAAAGATCATTTTCACATTATATTGTTCTTAATTAATTTAACGCATGTTGATGAAAATCTTATCTTAGAAAAATATCTCTACAAAAGAAAGAAAAAACGATTTTAGAATCATTTTAGGACTCTCGACCTTTAGTATAAGACAAAATTGACTATGACATCTCCAATCGAACAGTTTGCAGAGTAATACACGACCATTAAATGATGCTAATGATAACGAACATGTACATACATGAAAGTAGGTTGATGGTGATACAAGGAACTCTTGAAACGACCATCTAAGAAAAGTAACATGAACCAATATGCAGTTGGACCTAAGAACTGAACTCATTTTCAGTCATTCCCATTTCCAAGACCTTCCATTCTATAACATCATATGATTGCCCAAAAGTTCAAGTTAGTGTTATGGTATACATTGACAGATTTGAAAATAAGATGGGGAAAAAATTACAAATACATCAAGAAAATAGACAATATACAAATACTAGCTAAAGACAGCAACTTAGGATTTAAGAATGTCTGATTTGCTCAGGCACCTCTCTGTGGCAATGTTTCAAAGGCAGAGACTGTATTCTCGAACTTGATCCTATGCAGGGGTGCACCACTTTGCTTGATTGCACAGGCCTGCTTGTCCTCCAATGGGCAGCGAGCTTTCAACATTGAAAAAACATGATTATTCAGCCTCCTAGCTTTCTTCATTGCTTCTAACAGGCCTTCCAAACCCTTTTGTCACGAGGTACATCAGTAAGAAACCAGACTAACATGATCAAATGGTACAGAATGCAAAGATTTCCATACAAAAATCAGACAGTGCATGAGTTGGGAATGCAAGGTCACGGTTATTATAGGTAAATGTCTAGCAAGATTCAGGACCGTCTAGACAAGCGTATGTCCTTTATGCCCTTCATGGTTCATTTAAAAATAACCGATTCATGAGGAAGTTGGAGAACGACGGGGGACTGCAAGAGTGCAGGGATTTAGAGTTACAAAGGTGTGGCTTGGGCACATATTGTGTTTTCTGGTTTATGTTTTTGACAGCTATCTGGCATTGGGTATATTAGCATCTAGAAATATTTTGTGATGAACACATGGGAAAGACTTTTTTGGATTTGCCCAATATCTTTGGAAATCTTTTATTTCTGTCCAAGGCGGCTTGCATTGGTTTTGGTGCATATCATATAATAGGGTTGTACGGTCCTGGAATTTGTGTGTACAGACTAACGGGAAAATACAGCCTGTAAATCCGTTGTGTGGGCATGGAAGGCATTGATTCTTTTATTTTGGGAGGAATAACTCTTCATCGTATAGCAATAGAAGTAATGGTTAGCATGAGTAAGAAAGTTTTTGACTAGTAATTTTTTCCCGTAACAAAAGTTGTAAAACGAAGAACATTCGCAAAATTGCAATGGGGTTGGGAAGAACGAATGAAGTGGAAGCAAAATTTATGATAATCTGCCTACCTGGACAAGGTGAGTATTCTTGTGGGTCGATGTGGTTGCTGCAACCTCAACCTCTGCAACATTGAGGACCTGATGGGAGAAGTCGAACAATTCAAATTGCAATTGTTGGCCGAGCAAGTATATTATCGTACAGCCACCCCAAGCAACTGAATCACCCAGCATTCCATAATGGCTTGGTTGTACCTGAATGGCCTCCTCGAGGTATTCCTGCAGTTAAGGGATGTAATTTTTAGTTACAACCACAAGAAAGCCAACATTTCTCAGTCTATAACTACATAGTATCACCAAATAATACCAAGAACGAAAAAATATATATATTTAAAAAAAAAATCTACAATTTGTATGAAGTCTGGAAACAAGAACTGTTTCTTACCATTTGGAGACCACTATATATACGATGGAAGTCCTTGGAAGTTGTAATGTCCACAAATCCTGTCTTTGGAACCACACTCCATTTACTACAGTATTTATCTAAAGCCGCACTTGTAAAAGCAAGTGAATATTCCAGCACACTGCCGGCACTAATGTTGGACTTGTACAGCAGATCTGCAACATAATTAATCAACCAATTATACTTCATAGAAGAGGACATAAAGCAATATAGGATAACCAACAAAGGGAACAGAAAAAGATGACAGTTAAATGAAATAAATACCAGCAGCTTCTGCCTGTCTAGACAGAACTCGGAATGACGATGGACTTGAGAAGCTGGGATTTGAAATACTTGCAGCTGCTACAGATTTGAATAGACTAATGATAGGGCTATCTTCACCATCCTGGAATTGTACGACTTGTCCATCTGCACCAGGAACGAGTCCGAGCCAAGGGGCTGTCTGCATGAATTGGCTGGTGTCTACTTCTCTCTGTTGGGGAAGTGAGATTAGAAGAAAAAGAAACCAGAAGCACTATATCCAAAACCAAATCAATTTTCATAAAGTATTCTACCAAGCAACGTATGTTGCCATGATAAAAGTTTGAACCTCAAGTTTATTGAAAATAAGACAATAGATTCAAACAAAAGGCTTAGGTGATGGAGCAAAATAGAAAAACATGTGCACATGGGTGAAAAATCATCGTGAGGCTTTTATATATCCTCATAGTTGATCGATTACTTTCCCATGAGCTTGTACCAGCTTGTTTTTAATCCAAGAACAAATCTCCCAGATTTGATTAAACAAAAGGGACCATGACAAACTCACCAAGACAATATCAAGCAGACTCATCCAATATAAGACGCTTCCAATTTCCTTTATTCCACGGAGAGCCTCAATTTTCAGTTCTGATTTTGACTGCCAGCAATTAAGATATTCTTGGACGATCCTTATACAACCTAGACACAAGATGAGAACACCTATGTGAGAAACATGGGAAAATAAACAACATTGAAAGAAATGGTCAAAGTGGGAACCTGTTTTTCCCAATAGCAAGAAGATGTTAGTATTGTTTGAAAGCTAAAAAACATTGATTATTTAAACACCAATGAGTTAACCAAAAACAGAAATGCTACTCATATGCACCTTGCTTATTAACACAGAAAATATAGATAGTAATAATTTTCCGTGCAGCATCTCCCAGCACCATAGGATGATCAGCATTAAGAGCATTTAGAGCTAAGGTTAGAGCAAAAAAATTAATATGAAGTGCTCTTCTGTGTCTTTTTCCATTATCCTTAAAATGTTAAAAATAATTCATTGAAGGAACACTTTTAAGGGATCGTCTCTGCCCACTCCTTGCATAGAAAGACATATGTATACACAATTGCTGATGATTAAAACTAGCTTCATTGGTCCAAAAAGCAAGTTAGAAGCACATACAAAGTTACATGAGGGGCAAGAAATGATCCTTTGAAAAGTGAAAGCTTGCTATTTCTAACGGTTCTCTGAATAATCTCTCAACATAATCTACATAAAACAAGGTCAATATGACTTGAAAAAGGACCAATAAGGAAAGAAAGGTGTCACACTTCTTGCAGATTGTGAAGGAGAAAATTGTCCAAAAAATCGTTATAGTATTATATGAATACAAGAATTTCAATGAATTAGCATCTAGTAAGATAAAAAAATAACTCTCAGATGACCCATCATGCATCATTTACCTGCTATGCCACCATCAAAAGGAATCAATCCTACTGATTTGGGCAAAGCCTCTTGCAGTCCAGTGATCAATGGTTCAATGGTTGTTATCTGAAATAGTGATTAGAAAGTGTTGAAAAGGCAATGATGTTAGCAATATGTTGAAGTTGAAAGATGCTATCACCATTGTCCATTAAGAACTTAGTAGACAGGCAAGACAATCAACATTTGAAAGGAAGAGAACAGAAGAACACAAATTCTTTATCATCCACACATGACTATAAATTAATTATATGTCTGAAGACCTTCAATACATCGACATAAAAATCTAAGGCAGATCGGAGGTACCTTATTTGATACATGGTCTAACAGTGCTCGGATTAGCCATGGTAAGGATCTAGACCCCAGAAGTCTGACAACAGAGTACATATGAGGCATTCCGAAGAATGCACTGTGTAATCGGGCAAAGCTCTGGTATGCAGAATTCAGTTCCTACAATCAACAGGGAAAAGAGCAAAAGCTAATGAATCAAAACAAGGCAGTAACACCAGACAAGAACATAGTTCATTAAGAAATCAAATAATCATGAAGCAAAAGTCAGTAAATCCATTATTTCTGATCAGAATAATACGCAAAAGAAGTCAGAAAAGTTGATATATATTCTTCCCAAGACCTAGTATTTTACTAACATAGGGTTCCTTCAAAGGAATCACCAAGTAATAATTACAAATTTACAGGACAATAAAACAAAACACTGCCACCAGATAGACAGTTCTTACTTGAGTACCACAATAGAAATTTGGCTTGGCATACGGAACTGATGGCTTCTGAACTGGAACAGGAGGCACTCTCGATGATCTCACAAAGCGCTGGGTTGTATTACATAGTATAAAGTTCGGTAAGAAGTCATTTTGCAGCTCCGACCAAATCTGGAAATTTTGAAAGTTATACAAGCAATTTGTCAGAAGTGGAAACTGTGGACTGAACCATTTCATAGTAAAGTTTTATTTTAAATTAACTTTTAATGGTCATATTTAACTGGTTAGAAATATGAATCATCCCTGTGAAGATAGATCAGCATTGATCAACTGGGGGGAGATTCAGATACCAAAATACTCAAGGAAAAAGTTCTGATACCTGAGAAGCAAGTCTACTAGAGTATGAAACAAGAGATACATTCTCTTGCATCTCAGTCAACATGAATTTAAATGAATCAAGAGTCAGATCTTTGGACAGCAATTCATGAGCAAGTTGCAAGATTTCAAGGAGCTTTTCCAATTCCTGAAATTAAAGTGTTCGCTTAGAAAAGGAAAATTGAGATAAGACCGGTATAAATTGTCAACATACTATCACTCACCACAATAGCGCATAGATCCTGAGATTCAAAGCGATCAAACAAAAATTCAATGTTCTCCCGGCATACTTTGTTTATCCTCTCAGATATCAAACTTCTCAAGTTGATTGTCCTTCCAAGCAACTATACAACAACCAAATTGAGTGAAAATTTGATGCATGGGGTGGGGGTGGGGAGTTACCTAAAAGGAGTAGAAACTCATTACCCAAGAATCAAATACATATTTACTTTTCATCATCAGCTAATTCAATAATATGGCTAGCAATTAAAGCACAAAATAAAATAAAATCAACTACGCATGTGTGTGTGTGTGTGCCTGTGTATACATGCATCACGTGCATGTTAACAAGTACATAAATAATGATACTACCTTCTATGAATGGTGAGACCTCAGAAAAATGTAAGCCAGAAAACTAATTCTAGATGCAAATATGAGATATGTTTTGTATGTACATGCATGTGCACATGTTTATGTCCTTGGACAAACAAAGAAACAAAATCAAGAGATATACTTTTCACGTTGTAATATGCTTTAAGTACCAATGAGAAAACTGGAATGTCCAGCACCTTAAATTTTATCACTCTTTAGAATGCAAGGATTATATTAGTAGAATGGTAGCGTGGCTACATGCAAAGTCGAAACAGTTATTCCAGGTGAAAATAAAGGAAGTACAAGAGATGCATCACTGCAACAACAGAAGAGCAGCATATTGTGTAACGAAGATAAAAAAGGTATATCTTCTCTTACCTTCACTCTTGTCATTTTAAACAGTGCAGTGAATCTCATTGGCAGGACAGAAAACTTCTCTCCAATGTCTAAGGCAAAGAGGAACGACGGATCCAGCAATTCGCTGCGGAGTTGGAAAACCAAGTGTCATTGGACATTTGACTGAAATAGACATAATATGGTTCAGATAGACGCGGATGTTATAGCTAAAAAGGTTAAGTACCTAGCAGCCCAACTCTTGTAGTATGTGAAAATAGTGTCACACAATTTCGATATAAATATGTCAAAGCAATTGTCCACCTGAAAGAAAACGAAAACCTTTCTTTTTAATAACTTGCATATATTTGGAGAAGACAACTAAAGAAAAGGCAGTATAATTTGAGAGGTGCTGGAAGTATCATCTCCGAAGTGCAAGTTGAGCAAATGAAGCATCACCAAACAATGCCAAATAGTTTCTAAACAGATGCTTGGAAAACTATCTAAGATTCAGATAACAGCCACAGTCATGCAACTCTGACTACATAAATGCACTCTAAACGTCTTTACAATATTTAGTTACCTCAGCTTCAACTTCATCATAGAGGAATCTTTGTTTGAGGACCACCAATGCCTGTTGAGCAGCATCATTATAAATGTCAAAGGGCATCAAGACACTCTCAAGAAGACCTGCATTTTGAGACTCCAGCACATGGTCCACCAGCATCCAGGGAAGGGAGCACTCAATAGGAAACTGCAGGAAAAACAACACAAGATGCTCTTAATATTTAAGAAGAACACGACACTCACACACATCTACCAGCACAATTTTACCTGGATAACACGAGAAGATTCCAAATAAAATTCCCTGAACCATAAGAAACCAACATCTGTCAAGCTTCCCAATGTCGCTGCAAAAAGCATAACAGCAAGGTGAGTTCAACTATAATAGAGATGTTACAGCTATTATTCATGTAGCATGATTTTTGAACAAGAAAAAATCACGCATCATGGTGAAGATTTACTGATCAGACATTAAGTATCCAATTACAACTATAGTACTGACAGATCAGACATTAAGTATCTAATTACAACTATAGTCCCTCAAGGATTACGCTTTTCATCAGGAAGTAGCATTTTCATGCATAACAGCATATGTCTAGTGTACACAGGTCTACACATGTATCATTTAAAAAGGCCACAGCAAAGAAGGGTTGTAAAGTGCAGTTCATGGGTGCTTATTATCCATAACTACTGCCGAAGATTGGTCCTAATCAATTCTTTATGCGGCCAGATAAAAATTTTTCTAACTTGGTATTCTTCCATTGTACAATGGTGTTCTGATGATGTGGCGGATGTTCACATGCACCTTACTTTGCACTGAGAATACAACTCACAGATGACTAAAATGAAACAAGGAGCTGACAAATTCTCAATATTTATGAGCAACAAATTCGTGTCTTTCTTCTCCTAATGCTGATATATATTAGCACGATAGCAATCTCAGTGAGCCTAAGAGTAACAACCAACCATATTTGATACGATTTATTGTGCAACATATTAGAAAATAGCAGCCATAAAATGGGAAGACAAGGGAGAAGGCAATTCACAAAGGCAAGAGATTGAAGAATAAGAAGGAAAGCCAGGGCAGCTTTAAACAGTAATACTCATCATCTAAAGGATCAGGAGCAGCAACTATATGCCGGCAGGGAATCAATTTCTAAAACACTAATCCTATCAAAAGATACTTCTACTAAAAGCACTTCTCCTGTTTCCCGGGAAAGTAAATCTAAAAAAGAGTGGCTAATTATACACATCGATTAGCATCTATAACAGATCAACTTGATTGCATCAAATTCATTATTCAGTAGAATGAATTCTTTCACTATGAAATATACAAAGATATAAAGCCCATGCATGCGTAAATTAAAATTCATGCACGTGAAATGTTCTCTTGGAGAAGAACATTCAAATGAAAAAACCTCTTTGACAAACCTGTATAGTCTAAAATCTGCAAGAAAAAACCAAGTTTGTAGAAGAAGGTCTCCAGCTGTTTTAAATCGTTGGCCGGAATTTCAGAACCAGTATTGCCAAAAAGGCCACCAGGCTTCCTCATATTGCCACCTGATACCACCTCGTATATCAAGAATTGTAAGCAATGGACCTGGGGGAGAGGTGGATGTGTGAGAGACAATTAGATTCAAGGTTGTAGTATATTCAAATACATATGATGCAGTCAAAAATCAACATGGAAATAAATGACCAGATAAGAGAAAATACGTTTGATATTCAGGAAATAATTAGAATAAATGAATGAGACAGAGATAAAACCATGCCCATTTCATGATTCAGATTGCACTTTTAGGCAAGAATTTATCTTCTGTTCCACAAACCAATAGTTTCAACAAAAGTACTTGCATCTCCTAACTAATATAATAAGCACACATAAGAATACAAACCTGTGCAGCTGCGGGTGCTACCGGTCTTGGATAAAAGAAGTTCCCTCTACTTTCTTCACCTCCATGCTGGAATGCTTGCATTTCAGAATCAGGTTTGCTTGTATTCGCCATCCAGTCAGCTGAGAGTGTCCGCATATCAGAAAGAATCCTGTGGATAGCAAATCCAAGAACCAAATAATTTGTAAAATTTCTCATATGAAGGAAACAGTGGAAGTATTTTTAGTACCAATACAAGATGTGTATTGCCATCTCAGACGTTAAGGGAACGAATCAGTAAGGCCTTTTAATGGACATCCCATGAATCGTGAAGGTGTTGAAAGAAAAACACATTGAAACTTCTGAGTTATATTCTCTTCAGAACAACCAAGCAAGGGAATTTCAGTGTACTTAGAATACAAAAATTGCAACTTATATACTGAGATCAAGAAAACTAGATGTAGGAAAGAATAACTCAGACTAACAGAATGCTCTTGAGCATAAAATACAGAAATTTTTCTCAGCAGCTCAAGATTAGAACTTTATGGCAACTTAAGTATGGAGAAGTGCTAATGTAGATTGGTTTTGGTATGTTTGGTATCTTTTGATATACTGAGGGTGTGAAAAGAATTGTGCTTCCATACCAGGTCAATTAGATAGGCACTAAAACATTCATGATTGAAAAAGGTATCATATTATATTGAGTTAAAACGGTTCACCATAGAGAAAGAAGAAGTCAAAAAAATGTGGCTTAGAATCAAGAATGACAGAGGAATCTTGTTGGCAGTCTGATATTCACATAATACATATCCAAATTAACAATAATATTTCCACCTAGACAGGTCTTTCTTCTTCCGGAAGGTTGTACGCAGCATAGTGGCCAGTATATTTTGCACAAAATCTTGGACCTCTGCATGAACAGTTTCCCACAAGGCATCTGCCACTAATGTATCAGACTTCTGCATCAATGATCCAATCCCCTTGATATAGCTCACAAGTTCTACCAAGGCTCTTCTTTCGTCGGCATTGTAGTTATATCGCACCACCTACAGCAGAATTAAGTTCTGTATTAGCAGATCATTAGACATCAAGGAAAATTTTGCACAACCCACTAAGCATTCTGCCAAGAAGAATTGATTAGCATACAACGGTTCATCCAGACAGTGCAAGGCCATAAACTAATGAAAAGAAAGTTGATTTAAACCATTTCATAGTCAGAAAAAGATGCTGGTGTCTCATGTGACTCGGTAGAAACAGGATCTTTGCATGGTCGTGAAAATTTCCATGCACACTGCTCCCATATACGTGCAGTCCATCTACTTAAGAGTTGAAAACCTTCAACAACCATATCATACATATTTCCTTTGACTTCCTTTGCCCACTCCATATCTGCACCATCCATTGATCTCAATAACTCAAGCTGCAAGAGAGGAAAATGGTATGATCCATCGTCAAAACATTAAGAAAACAGAAAGAGAAGCATATCCAAAACGCACTGAATCAACTATTGATACAGGGCAATCCAATTACTTGTAACAAAAAATAGATAAGCGTAGCCATTAAACTGTTCAGATATTCCCAAATCTGAATTTAAATTATAAAAATCATTTAGAATAGCTCGTTTGTATTCTGCTGTAGCTTATGATATATACTCAGACACAATCAAAGGTGATAAAATAGCGTCAATTTCGAATGCTAACACCTCGCACTAAGGCTTTATCGCCAATTCAATAACCAAGTCTGCTTTTCTATACATATAGATGGGGCACAAGTATGTGCACGTATGGGTGTGTGTATGAGAGAGAGAGAGAGCACCTGATTCAAGGCAGAAGCAAAGCGAATGGAGAAGTCATCATGTTCAGCACGAATTGCCCCGATGTGGTTGATGATCAAAAAGTGACGCTGATAAGTAAATTAAGTCAAGGCAACAACTATTAACACTCTGCCAAGATCTCATTTACTTTCTCTGAATTAAGTGGAAGAAAGAATCAATATCTTTTAACTTTGTCAAATGTCATTCATGTGTCTGGACTGCTAATGAGTGATAATGTTCTAGAGACACCAATAAGATAAGATCATATCTAGGCATTTATCAAAGAAATGGTCACATATAAAATGCATAAAATTTCAAGGATATTCTAGTGCCTCACGAGGTGGCAGCTCATGAGGTGAAGGAAGAGTAAGAAGACGAGTTTGAGCAGAAAATTTTGGAAAGTATGTTGACAACTCTTTCATTATTGCTGCAGGAGAAAGATGAAGATCTGGAAATGCGGGGATAACTGGATCATTCTACAATAAAAAAGAAAAGGTTAATACATGACAATCTTATTTAGAATATAAAAGAAGTGGCTATGTGCTAGGGGGGAAACCCACTGGATTTAACACTTGCAGACTCAACAGATACATTGAACTAATGTACCTTAAATATATTGATCAATCTGTTGATTTTCACTCTCTTGTACAGAGACTCACTATCTTTCTCTGATGAAGCTGCCAAGACAACAAGAACAGGCAAAACACGAAGAAGAACATGGCGTTCCGGAAAGAGCAGGGCAAAATTTAACTCCAGTGACTCAACAGCAAAGACTATGAGAACTTGAAGAATGTCTTCAACACTATTGCATGTTAAGGAGTTCAAAGACAAAATTCCGAGGCAAAAGAACAAAACTTGTGACTCTTAGGATATGAAGTTCTTTTTTAGATATTGAGCAGTTAAAAAAAGATGGCAAAATAGCATTTAAAGATTTAATCCCATCCAAAATGCAGTACATGACATAATGTCCTCAGATTAACCTTCTCACACAAGAAAGGTACTCAGAGACATAAACCTCCATTTCCATTTCTTCATTCTATGGATGACGTTAACAATAAAAAATGAAAAATGATCAGCATTTAATTGATAAAATTCTCATGAATTCTCAAATTTGCTTATGCACGACCACTTACTTTAAATTTAATTTTGTTACAATATGCCAGGAAAAACCTGACAAAAAGTGAATGGGTAAAAAGAATAAGGTCCTACACACTAAGGCAGCCAAGAATCAATAGAGTGGGACCTAACTACTGACTCTTGAATGTTAAAATGAGTAGAGTGAAATCCTAATCCTCCAACAACAACGTGCAGTACTTTCAAGGACCCTACTTGCCCACAAAAGTTACAGAAATGCAGCCAGACACCAACTTCAGATTCTGCCTATTATTCACCACTTAAGAGATAAATTCTTATGGGAGTGGCATAGGATCTGCTCTAGTTCTGAGGAATTGATTTATGAATAAGATATGCTCAACCAAAGAGAGCCCAAGTTCAAGTAATTCCACTATACCCAGTAGCTCAGGGATAAAAATAACAAGAATGTGTTGTTTTTGTTTTAGAACTTCACATTGAGAGGTAAAGTTCTACTCCCTTTTAAGAAGATAAAAAAGAATCATAATATGAATAAAATGGAGACAACCTTCAACTATGAAAGGGTTAATAGATAGGATCAGACATTTCCCCCCAAACAAAGAAATTATGTAAGGGAAAAGTTGAGAGAATACTGCATAGAAAATAATTCTTTACAAATAATCTATTGAAAGTATATAAGAAAAAATTCATGAAAATTTGAGAAGAGGTCATTCGTTTTACTCCCCAGGCTATGATATCTTCACTCAGAACACATATTTGACGAGAAGGATACTTGTTAACCCGGAACATTTCAACGTGCAAATTCAACAAAATTGCCCATCTTGTGCTCAAAAAGATCTGTTAAGATACACAATACCATAAGATCTCAAATGATACAGAAAACAAGGTTGTCATATAAATTTCACTGGCACAAAACCTGAATTCTCAGCATAATGTTTCAGAAAGCCAGAAATTATCACTCTAACCTGTAGATCATCTAGCTCTTCCCTCATTGAATCAGTATCTTGCCACTGCACGCTGACTTGTGTAAATGTCCTGATCATTAAATAATATTACCATGTTGAGCAGCTACAAATTCTGGTGAAGTTATTTATAAGCCCACGGAAAGAAGTGTATTGAACAATCCTCAAACTAAAATCATAAACTCCCAATAAGGTGAACTGAAAGCTAAAGTTAAAGCTACATCATGGTGCAATGCAAAGATGTGATAGAAATGCTTATTTGCAATGGATTAGCAGATAATATTTTGGCAATGGATTATGAAGATCAAACATGTAACTTCGTGCTTTATTCAACCTCTGCTAAAGCGAACTGCACATCAATGACCCAACAACTATATAATGAACTCTTTCTTTTTCTCTTTTCGAAAACAAAGGAGGCCCTGTATTAGATTGCAAGGAGGAAAAATCCTAGCCACTTAGTATTGCAACACCACCAACCAAGAAAAGAGATATGAAAGATGCAAGAGCCATCACTTCTATGTTGTTCTACTATGATTAAAACAGGCCTCAAATGTAAGAGGCAACAATTTCTGATGCATACAGAAGTTAATGTGAACAGAATGTCATGAGCTACATATTACAAACAAGCAGCATAAGTTTCTCTCAAATAGAATCTCGAGTCCAGCATAAGATCTATGAAATTATTTCTGGTCACCTATGCAGCCATCATTTGGCACCCATATGGACCAAGTTCTGCTAAATGCAATCACAAAATGTGTTCCCAAATCACCATAATGACAGATGATAGAATTCACATTACAGTCACATTCCAAACTCTGCAACTCATTGGTTAGAACATCGCAAGAGAATATAATCCATAAGTTCGGACATGATAGAAATCCCTTATTGGTATAAAAAGTACAAATACTTCCAGAAATCAGAAAAGAAAATCAATCAACAAATCAGCAGATTAATTGTTCCAATTAAATACGTCCATAAATCAGAAAAGAAAATCAATACACAAAATCAGCAGTGCAATTTTGCCCATCTAAAATACCATACATACCTTTTGTACCAAGAAAAATCATTAGGAATGCTTGCCTTTGCATTTTTCAGATGGTCAAGTTGGACCAATACATCCAGTAACTTCAGCATGGACCTGCAATGAACTATGCAATTAGCAAAACCCCTTTTGAGATTAGGAAACCTGAACAAGTGCGAGAAAAAGCAAATTCCCGAAAATATGATTAAAGTCTATGAAGAATGCATGCTGCTCAAAGGAAAAACAGACACGTGTTTGGCTACAGTAGTATACTCACTGGGTAATTAGTCTCCAATTACTATGTAGTTACACTCGACAGACATGTTCACCATTATCTCATATCCTTTTATTTGACAGATAAACTGTCAGTTCCAATTGTTTCTGACAATGAGCCTTGAATTTTTCTTCCATAACAAGTGACTCACTTGTAATAGGCAATACTCTTTCTACTGTTCTATTTTATATTTTCTAAGTTAATCATGTTCTAGGGATAAAGCCACCACCATCACTGTTTTTTATGATAAGCATCCAACTTTTTCCTCCATAACAAACAACAGAACAGTTAGGTCCAAAGATGCTGGATCAGGGATCAAATTACCAGCCCCATGCTCTTTCTGCTTAATTCTATTTCCCAGGTTTGACCATCTTCTGGGCATAAACCCCTTGAGAAGAAGATGTCTCGTGACTCAAACCTTGAAGTCAATAAATTAGTCCCCTAATCTAAGAAGGACAATAAAGGATCTCATGCTCAGATTTTTATAGATCAAAGAATGAGTCTTTAAAGGTCTGGCACCTAGTAGCACCTGCAGAAGGGTAATCAAAAAGAAAATCACTCCAGAAAAGGATGTTGTAGAATGCTACTATATAAAGCTGGCAACTTCAAGTTCACTAGCTTGAATTTTCAATCTTGAACTAACCCACCATTAACTTTCAAGTAGCACACGCACAGTGTTAAACTTAATTACATTTACATATGTGGACATGACAAATACTTGAAAACCGGGAAAAAAAAAATAAAAAAGAAGGAGAGAAAGAAAGGATGCCATCAACGGACCAGAGATGTGTTATAGTAGGACCATTGATGCGTCGCTCGGGCCTCGAAAAACGTTGCATATCAGCTGCTAGCTGTATCAAGATAATCATCTTCATGCTCAGGATAGAACTAGGAAAATTATGGAAAAAAGGAGGATGAAAATCGTACTTTTGATGCAGCTGATGCTTGCCAACGCTGAATTTCACGCAGACGGCTCATCTCTAGGTCTAAAACTTGGTAAGTTTCTAGATACAAATCTGCTTGACTTTGCTTCATAGAATCCGGAAGCTGCCATTATATATGTTATGTGATAAGAGTAAAATGTTTAAAGATCAAGAGCAGATATTGATTTATATTATCACACAGAGACGGCGGGCATCATTTTGCTAATATCAGACCTACATGAACATGTTGTATAAGTTCTGCATTTTTTCCTCTAAAGAAAATATAGAGCTTGATCACCTAAGTTATCATACTTGAGCCTCATGCCTTAAAGAAGATAATTAAACAAAGTGCAGCAATCAATTTAGGTATTTAAGGGGAAATAAACAATTTAATTCATTAAAGGAGCATGATCTGACACTCAAAAGTGCTTCAGCATACCAACAGAACTACTACTAATAAAACCTATGTGAGTTTCGTATGTACAATGTTTACAGCTAAGTCACATCGCATGAGCAACAGCCGAAGCGGAAGCATAAGAGCATCAAAATGAATAAACAAAGTGGTTATGAGGTCAAAGACAATTCAATCCACCTGAGGAAGTGCTTTTACGCAACTCCGATACGTATAGAGCACAGAACCCATTTCCTTGCCCTCCCGTGTAAGCAAATTCTGCACCATTTTGAGCATTTTATGTCAAAAAGATATCAACTGATATTCATTTGATAGCAATTAGAGACTGAAAAATGCAATAGAAATGTGTCATCATGTCTATAACATCCAAAACCAACAAGGGAAAGAAAATGAAAATTCATATTAGAATCAGAAACTATAAAGGAGTTGTAAAAAGAGCACCTATAATTGAGTATATATCATACCAGCTGATTTATGGCTTTTGTGTCCTCAGATAAAGATAATCGATAGGCAGAAACATCATTATATTCTGTAATGAAAAGATGAAGGTTAATGGACCTATCTTAATAGTTGAGCTTAGATTGCAAAGAACATGTATATATGTCAGAAGAAGGCACCAACTAAAGCATAAACAACCAAGTCTGTATATGTTAATGCAAAACCGTCAAGGTCATCCAGGTAAGTATTCACGAGCGGACAGCTTCATTAGACTCCATTTTGCCAACAAATAAATTGAATATAGCTTATGTTTTAAATGTTACCGTTATCCATAGCCTTGACCAAAAATAATAAAATTCCGAATATAAGATAATTAGAATTGAAATTCAAGTTCAAAATAAATAAATAAATAAATAATTTTTCACGTGCTTAACTTTTTTACTATTAGATTAATCCAATGGGCAATTTAATTTTTAATCAACAAAATAGTTACGTGGTGCAAGGAACAGGCACGAACTACTTTATATGTAAGTTGTTTTTCCTTCAAAAAAATTTTTCAGCATCTTGCAACCTCCCAAACGGAAAAAATGAATCCTTTTATTCCACACCAGATAGCAGTCTATCTAGATTCAGCAAAAGGAGAAGTAAAAAGTTCATGCCACAAGAACACAGATGTCGCTCTACATTGTGCATCAAGGCCAAGAATTATTTCTTCACCACCAGCATTTTCTTTGACTCATAGACAACATTTCTGCAGCAAAACCAAGGAAATTTAACACCTAATGTTAACGCAATATGCTTTCTTAGGCCATCTTGTGCATCAGAACACTGATAATCTTACATTGTCTCTGACTTCCCAGAAAGATAATGTTGAATTTATAGTTCTTGGATACTTCAACCAAGAAAATAAACCTATAAAAATATTAATAAACTCACAAAAAAATTTGAAGTAAGTATATAACCCCATCATTAAAAGAGGAAAAAGGAAAGAAAGAAAATTTCAAGAATGTGAAACTTACCAATGGGACTACTAGTTGCAACTCTTTCAGTTGACACCCAAAACCCAGGTCCCTGAATTTCTGGTTGATCATCCTAAAACAAATTAAAATATCAATATTTCCTAAAACCCACTAAATTAGCAAGATGAAGAAAAGATTGCTTCAGTTACTGAATGCAGAATTACCTCTAATGAAAATGTGGATAGTGCAGCAATGGCTTCTTCTACTGGAACAGCCATGATTGATCTGGTAAAGAAATATAAAGACTTCTATTCTGAATCTGAGCAAAAGAAATATACCGAAATTCACTAGCTTACCAGTTCTCAATGGTAGGCTGTCTGAAAATTTGCAGGCTTTTGTGAATTGGTACGGGTCAATGTAGCGCGGAGCGTAAAACATTCGTGATAATTGTCGCCTATTGTTCTCACGAGATTGTTGGAAGAATACATAAACTACGTTTTTACCTTTGCCGGGATTACAAGTAATGATGATCATGCTAGTAATTATAACTTTCCTTGATTTTAAAGCATCTCAACGGGTAATGATTGAAAATAAAAATGAAAGATAATGTTTAGTTATGTTTCCTCGAATAATATTATTTTGCGTTAATATAATTAAATATATTTTTATTTTTTTTAAATATTTCTTTTTTAATATATATTATATATTATTTTAATATTAAAAAAATTATTCAATTATATTTTCATTTTAAAAATCCAACAAAAAAAAATTGATTTGATTGTTGCAGTAAAATATATATCTCCTTGATGCGGCTGAAAATCGCTTATAGTGAAAAAGTTAGTGTTTAGGATAAATTCGACTAGGGAGGTTGAGTACTCAAAATGGTATATCTCTCGAAGTCTGAGATCTACAATCAAAACACATGTTAGGCTAATCGAGGTGCCCCGGCTAAGGCACTCAAACGCTCAAGTTAGTTTTGGTTGAGATATAGTAATCAAACAAAATACTAAGAATATAGAGGGTTTATAGCGTATTTGGCATTACCTTGAGCGTAATTGAGTATGAAGTGTTTATAACCTTCTCCAGGCATGATTTGACCATGGTGCCCTTATCAGGTGTACTAATTTTTGTCTTTGTCAGGGGGTTGATAGTCATTCCATGTTCAGATCCCGGTATTGTTTTATGTGGTTGAATCTCCTATTTTTCAGGATGAATAGTACCTTTGGAGGCTCCTCCCTGCCAAACGTGGTGGCAGAGTTGGTAGCAGAGTTGATGGCAACGATTGTACCGGCTGTCACACGTCATTAATGTAGAGGCATGTTGCCTATCAAACTTAATAAATGCAGCGGAGATCTGAGTCCACGCCGGAGTGAGTCTTGAGGTCAATACAAGTCAACCACACCTAACTGTTAAAATATTTGGAGTGGTCCTGAGGTCGATGCGGATCGACCATGGACCCTACCAGACAAACTTGATGTTGGGCTTGTTGGACTATCATATTAGATGTTGGGCCTGTTGGGCCTACGGGTTATCCCATATCATGAATCCCCCCAACTTGCAGTCCTGATCAAGCTGGTCAACTAAAAGGAATAGGGAGTTTGCATTTAGTTACGGCGGTTACCATGTTCAACTAGGGTTTTTGAGTCCTTGACCCGAGTTTTTGAACTGCCAACCAGGGTTTAAGGTTGTTTCTCTGCATTTAATGAGCTTATTAGTGCACAAAATACGAAGCGTATTAGGGCAAGCTGTCATCATAACAGTTACTCGGATTCCCATGCACAAACACCTATAAATAGTAGGATAACTGACTCCATTTATACTTTTATTGCCAATACTTCTGGTCGAATTGTTACCTTTGAAGCTCTTCAAGCTTTCGTGCGCTTTGCCTTTCCGAGATTTCCATTGCAAGTGTCTCTACCGTTCTTGTTCTTTTCTACCTTTCCATTTGTAGAAGCATATATACCAATTCAGATAATGATAACACTAGGTCAGAAAGCGTGGCCTATGATGGGGAGATTGGGGTGGAGAGTATATCTGAAATATCTCGTGGGAGTGAATCGAGTTCATCCACGAGCGATAGCTTTAGCTCGAGTAGTTCCAGTAGCTCGAGCGATGTTAGGGTTGTTTCGGAGGGGGATGCTGGCTCTAGTGATGTGCCTGTAACTCGGGGCCAATTGTGTACTCCCAACCACTACACTGAAATAGCCTCTAAGATAACTCTTGCTGACTTAGTTTGTATTAGGGCAGCGTACCACATCCCTGAAAAATATGAATTGATAGTGCCAGGGACTCGGGGTAGGATGCATCGACCTCTCTGGGGGTGTATAATTATGTTCGAGAAAGGGTTAAAATGAGGCCTTATGTTTTCACTCGCCCAACCAATAGTCGACCTCTTACCAAGTCTAGAACTCTGCATCACCCAATTACTCCCGAACTGTTTTGCCATACTATATAGTTTCGCCTTGCTAATGCACTTGTACAACCAGCCTGTGTCTTTTGCCAATTTTTCAAACTTATTCCACCTACCCATGTCCTGAAAGTCAGGTAGCACTGAAGAG
>JACGDI010005455.1:998299-1022299 GCA_014898725.1 Jacaranda copaia | reverse complement strand
GCTAATCTAATCCCAACGTCTTTGATCCTGACAAGCTTGGAATGATTGCAGATGTTATTGCCTTAGCATGACAATGCACTTTTTGCATGCTCTATCCAATGAATCAGACAGGCAGCACACTGCATCATGCTCCTGAGCAAGTCCCCTATCGGATTGCTACGAGCAAGATACATATCAGTATTGGTAGACTGCCACTCATACCAAAGTTGTATGCACGACTAATGCCACGTGGAGGAACAGGGTGGTATGGTAGTAATTGACCAATCATTGGTCATACCACGTGGAGTAACAGGGTGGTGTTACAGTAATTGACAATCACTTTTAGTGAATAACTCAATTTCAAACTTGACTTGTCTCAAAAAGATCACCTTTCTGCGAACACAAATTAATTCTCATTAATTCTCCATTATTTATGCTAAATAAATAAACTGAACTAAAATATCATAATTATAATAAGGCAATTTGTCCACCATGTACAACCCCATTTTCCTATTCTCTTTTCCCTTTATATTTTCTTTTTACTCTTTGCTGTTCTTTTCGTTTTCCATCTGTATTTGTTTTCCTTTTCTCCAGATTTGTTATTCTTTCTCATTCCTGACTTTCCTCTCTTTCTTCTCTTTTTGGTTTTACTCCAATCCAACAGCTCATCTTCACCACTAGTGCAGCTCAGCTACATTTACACACCAGGACTCCCCATCATACGCAGATACTAAAACTCAAATGTCTGTACATGCCAATAATACCATAGATAAAGAAAAATCAACAGAAATCATGAGTAAAAACAACAGTAATAGAGCAACACCACCACCACCTCTCCTCTGGTCTGCAAGAGTCTTAGTTTCTTCATGTGTTCCGTTCCAGAACTCTGTGAAAGTCTGATAAATTGGATTATCATGGTGCTTCGGGTGATTTATTGGTCTGAGATAGATGTTCTGAACCCAATCCTGTTCCAATTGAGTGTCCTGATGTACCCTAACCCCCCTCCCTCTTGTGTGTGTATGTGCGTATCAATGTACCTTTTCATGGGAGCATCATGATGCATGTATCAAATGTCTAGAAGCTGTTGCTGGTCCTTTTGTAAAATGTAAAGATTTGTTTGTATTCCTTAGAAATTATAGAATCAGAGTGAGTTCATACGATTTTGTTGAGAGCAAATGAGATTTCAGCTAGACTATAAGATCCAGAATTGGACCAATGTAATCATTAATAACTATACATTGTGGAAAAAGCTTTTAATACTTCATTGGTGACTTCCAAAGAAAAACTATTTTTATCATCTTAGTAAGTTGAGATTTTTGGATTCACTCCACCATGAATTTTGTGAATACGTGCCTTACTTCAGATACAATCAATTGAGATCATGCTCAAAATTAGAAGGAATAAAGTTTGCAATTGTTTAAACCCATCAATTTTTGCTCTAGAATCAATTATCTGACTAGTTCCTGCTACATACAAAACTAGACTGTGACACTACCCAAGACAAGAAGTTGGCCTGCTCCATGTCAAATGCTTTATCTTCTAGTTTGCTAAATAATCCTTTCCTAATTTCGATATTTGAAAGAGATCACCGTGCTTTATTTTGTCACAGTTGATTAGTGTGTGTAATAGTAGCACTAAAAATGGCACTTAGTCTGTATGTCGGTTAATGAACTATATAGATTCAAAGATCCTTGCGAACCATCATAACATGGAAAGTTGTGGAGGTCATGATTGACACATCAGACCATATAGATTCTGGGATTCTACTAGTGTAATGAACTGAACAGCACCAACGGGCCACAAAATGGTTATATTTTAACCACCATAAACTTTTCTCCATTTTCTTCATTTATTTATCATTAGGTTGTCTGGGCCATCTGATGGCCTTTAGGCATAATGGGAAAAATGGAACTGGCCCAGCCCAATGCATTCCCTTCCTTCTTTCGGTTTCTCCTTGCTCTGCCTTTTGTTCATTGGTCCAGAGAGACCGCTCTGATTTCTACTATAATCAAGTTTAGCTTTATTGTCTTTAACACTGCTTTTGTACCAGACAGCATGCCCATGTGCATGTGCTTATTTTTTCCTGGTTTGGTATTGAGGAAGAGATAGTAAGGGCTTGTTCTTCTTCTTTCTAACTCTCTCACAAGTTTGGACTGTGTTTTTCTACTACTACTCATAATTTCTTTTATCTTTCTTGTTTTCGTATGATGGTATAACCGAAGAGTCTCATGCATGCGATTGTTTCTTTGGTGCAGTACATCAAACAGGATCAGATCATTGGCATCACAAAATTCAATGTTTTTTTCTCAAGAATCATTGAATGCGCTTTTCTGCTCAGGTTCATGCAATAATACATGTCAGAGAAGAGGTTTACGGCTTGTTGTTAGAGCTGAAAAAGTAAGATATTTATTGACTCTGTTTAGATCTTATCGTTGTTCTACTGAACTCCTTGCCAGCCCCTCTTCCTGCCACCACTGATAACCACTTTTTGTGGTTTTGGGGGGGGGGGGGGGGGGGGGAATCACACACATACACACACCAAAAAGAAAGGAAAAAAAAAAGATGCATGCGTATACATGCCTGCACAAGAAAAGGGTCTTTAGAGTACAAATTTGTAGCTATCCTTCTACATAGCTCTACAGCATCATATCTTTCTGTAGAAAAAAAAAGTTGAGAACAGTTTTCCCCTCCTTTCTTCTTGTTTTTGATATATAGCAATATACACTGACTACTTTTACCTGCAGGATTACTATTCTGTGCTTGGTGTGTCTAAAAACGCAAGCAAGTCAGAGATCAAGAGTGGTGAGTATTCACCGTCTCTTATTGGCATGAGCATTGACTTTGTTGAAAAGCTTTGTCTGGATTAATTGCTGAAAATTTTACATGCCTTGGCATTTCTAGTTTAGTTCAATCAACAATGTCTTACCCATGCTAATATGCTATGCTGGATTGCTCATGTGGAGTCTACTTCTTGCTGTAGTCATCTTCTAGCTTGAGTCCTCCACAGAATTGCAGATTTCACAAATTTCTCTTGTTTGACCCTTAAATTAACTCTCAATTCCTGCATCAAAGTGCATTCCTTAAATGCACCACATCTCATTGTATTTTGGTTGGTAAACAATCTTTCTTAAAAAATGTTGTTCCGGGTGGATTTTCCTGGCCTGGAATCTCTTAGGTGGTATTTCCTTCTACCAGAAGCCATGCAATTGAATCCTTGGATCTTTTGCATATGATTATGCCACAATGTTTGCTTTGTGTGATTTTCAAATTTCCCTTCAAGAATCACCGATGGAATAGTTTTGCAGATGAAAAATGTTTTCTATTTACCGTCATTTCACTATTGTTTTCCATTTTTAATCGGTGATGTTTTCTATGCTACTTTATTATTAGCTTTCACTCTGTACAAGTTTTTATGGAACCTGTATTCGACAATCTGCATGTATGGTTTTACTTAAAGAGAAATGCTTATACTTTTTGGACTTAAAAGTTATCCATGTGAATCTTGAGACCTTTTAGTGATTGAATGTCTGGAGTTTTTGGGGGGTATTTGGCTTCCACCTTCCTTTTCTTACTAGCAATTGGACTTTCTCCCTGCATTTGTTTACTACAGACTTGAAAAGTTGGGTATCTCTTTGTGTTCTCCAAATGGATCCTGTTCGAATTAGTCCGTTCCCATCTATAGCGCACCAGTTGAAGGAATCAGATGTTTAAATAATTTTCTAATATTCCTCCTTGGCACTATGTTGGAATGTCTTCTTTATTTCCTTTACATAAGAATTGCTACTCCTGATGGTTGATTGTGATTACAAGAATCTGGATATGTTTTGTTCATTTATTCTTCTTCAGCTTACCGGAAGATGGCGAGGAGCTACCATCCTGATGTAAATAAGTAAGTCGTAATACCACTTTGTATAATTGCCTTTGACTACCGTGTTGATCTTTATTTGGTGCTTTGTGGATTATAGTCTCTCTCTCTCTCTCTCTCTCTCTCTCTCGTTTTTCATATGCATATTGCATGGAATGGCAGGATATTGTGGCGTTAGAGGCTTGCCACTTTATGGAACCTTACATTGAAATAAGTTAAAAGTGAAGTATTAGAAGACAAATACTGGATTGGGTTTCTTTAAATATAGACTTTGTTGAGTAGTTGCTGCTTAGAACTTATGTGCCTGAGAAGGCCAAAATACTAGCTCATATTTCCTGCTGAGACCATATCATCTTTGGGAAAAAAGTATGGTTTATTCTAGGTAATGTCTCAAATCATTTCCCTGGGTTGGCATCTTATTATTGCTAAAAGAGAATCATAAAAACCTTACAACCAAGTATTTGAGATACTAGTTGATTTGGAAATCATGAAACGGCACTTGTATTGCTGAATAATACTGCAAATAATCTCCTCTCTTTCAAAATCTGCGCAAAGCACCTTGATATGTTATGGAGTATGGACGGTTTTATTTCTCTTGATGAAAGAGAAGCCGTTTAAAATGCTAGTCTGAAAATCTCTCTTAACTGCAGAGAACCTGCAGCAGAGGAAAAATTCAAGGAGATAAGCAATGCTTATGAGGTAGAATAATTCGACTCCTGAAAAATGCATATGATTAATTACTGTTTACTGACTACTACATATGCTACTGGCAACATACAGATTTTGATGAATTATTTGCTAACTGTTGTAACAGGTTTTGTCAGATGACGAGAAACGTTCCATATATGACAGGTACGGTGAGGCTGGACTTAAAGGCGCGGGCATGGGTATGGGGGTAAGTCTTTCTGCTACAATAGGATGCTAAAAATCATTGGAATAGGAGACAGAAAAAAGAAGAAAATAGAAGGCATTGCCTCCTGAACTGTAGTTTCTTCTGACAACTAACATTCTAACATGTGCTTTCAAATTACAGGATTTCAGCAATCCATTTGATCTATTTGAGTCACTGTTTGAAGGAATGGGTGGTATGGGTGGTATGGGTGGTATGGGTGGCATGGGAGGAAGAGGCTCTCGTAACAGAGCCACTGAAGGGGAAGACCAGGTCTATAATCTGGTCTTAAATTTCAAAGAAGCCGTATTTGGTGTTGAGAAGGAAATTGAAATAACTCGTCTTGAGAGCTGCAGCACCTGTGATGGATCAGGGGCAAAACCAGGAACAAAACCATCTAAATGCAGCACATGCGGTGGTCAAGGGCAAGTTGTCTCATCAGCAAGGACCCCTCTAGGTGTCTTCCAACAAGTGATGACATGTTCCACCTGTGGTGGAACTGGAGAAATCTCCACTCCTTGCAATACATGTGGTGGGGATGGCCGAGTTAGGAAGTCAAAGCGTATTAGCTTGAAAGTCCCTGCCGGGGTGGATTCTGGGAGCCGTCTGAGGGTCCGTTCTGAAGGAAATGCTGGAAGGAGAGGGGGCCCGCCTGGCGATCTTTTCGTCATCATCGAAGTTCTTGCTGATCCTGTCCTGAAACGAGATGACACCAACATTCTTTACACCAGCAAGGTTTCTTACATAGATGCCATCCTAGGAGCAACAGTGAAAGTGCCAACGGTAGATGGGATGGTCGATCTCAAGATTCCAGCTGGCACCCAACCAGGTACGACTCTTGTTATGGCGAAAAAAGGCGTTCCCCTTCTGAACAAAAGTAATATGAGAGGCGATCAGTTGGTTAAGGTTCAAGTTGAGATTCCAAAACGGCTTAGTGGCGAAGAGAGGAAGCTTATTGAAGAACTTGCTAACCTTAACAAGGCCAAGGCTGCAAATAGTAGGAGATAGTTGGGGGTTTCAGGTGTTATTCTCTGTGCTTCAGCTGTTGGTGGAATCTACTTTAATCCCATTGATTTGCTTGAATGTGGCTGGATCCAGACATGGAAATTTTTGAGGATTAATTTTGTGTCATGGTACAACAATTATACAGAGAAGTGAAAATATAGGGAAATACTTGGTATTATTATTCACATGGAAGGTTACTATCCATAGTTTTCTATTTCTGGCTTTCATTTATTGTAGTAGTATGTAATAACAACTGTAAAACGCAGCAACTGCTGATTGACTAGCTTTCATCTTGGGTTGATTCTCATTTTCTTTGTTCTAATTTTCATCCTAAAGTTCATGTGCTTGTTTTATATGATGGGAAAGATTTGGCATGAATCTTGGGTGAAGGTCTTAGCCAGGTTTGAATTTCATAAGAATTGGGGTAGAAATGCCAAACCAAATATATGATGATATCGACGAGTAGTGGAATCTTGAGCTAAGCCTTGGGCTGCTGCTGAAACCATTGTGGTTTGTTGGACTTTCTACTTTGAATTTTGATCCCATTGTTAACTCTGATGATATCTTTTTTAAATATTTGTAAAAAGATGAAGAAACCTCTGTATTATTGTCGTGCGTCTCCTGGAATATTACAGCTATGACGGGCCTGTTACAAAAGCTATTTTCCTTAATGTGGCCCAAAACTAAAGCCCACTTCCAAGTGGGAGAATCTATTTGCAGTGCAATGGCTCAGCCCATAAGATGAGAAGTTTATTAAAAAAAATAAAGTTAGAAAATCATTTATGCTTAAGTATCTCATAAACTCAAAAGACGGACTTTAATTTTAAATTTTTCTTCATTTGTCCCTTTTTTTTTTTTTATTTCTTGATATCAAATTGATAGAAGTATTTGAATTTATAACTAAAAATCTTTTGCTACTCTTAGGTAAATATAAATTGAAATAATCATAATTATTTTTTTCTCTTTTCATATGTTGAGTGATTAATTGGACTGTGGCATCGTTTTCACGTTTATACATATGAGGTTTGGAATTCGAACCCTATGTAATTTTTGACATGCACGTGTGTGTAAAAAATATATATATATATATATATATATATTTTAAATTTTCTTCCAAAACCACCACAAAAATGCCAAGGAAATAGCTATCCCCTTCCATAAAAAATAAATAAATTGAGGCAAGCCCTAAAATCTTATCTCCAACACCAAAAGATTCCATGAAAAAAAAAGGACCCATAAAAATACTCCCCAATGATTATTTAATTAAAATATGCTTTTACTTTTCCTTTTCTTTCTTTTCCTTATCATATCTTAATCCCCCCAACCTGGTCATCATGATTAGTATAACTTCATTTTTAGGGACCAAAAGTAGAAATTCATACAATAAAAAAAAAATTAAGTCAAAAAATATTTTCTCTTAATAAGAGTCCAAAAGAAAGCAGTAGGAAAAGGGTAAAGGATTACTTTTAATTAGATCTCCTTTGTGAATCCAGTTGGCACACGTGTGGGATTAATGATGTTTACCACTAAACCCTACCCTCCATGCAATCATTCTCCCCATCTTTGCTTAATTTTATCCAATCTTTTTTTTTAATAGTATTTTTTATTTTTATGTTTGCCTTTATACTTTCTGCACTGCACATTTACATGACTATAGTGTTAAATACATTGGGCTCCTTTTAAATAAAGTCTTGATTGTGGGCCAACCCGCTCGTGCGAACATGAGAGATCAGGCCCATTAACTTTACTATTAGGCCCACCAAAAAAATGGGAGTTTAGGGACAAGAGTGGCAATTCACAAATAGTAATACTTGATTATTTATTACTTATTAATCGTGTTAATTAATTAATTAATTAATTAATTGTTGATTGATATTCTGACTAATAGAAATTATAAACACATTTTAAGAATATCAATCATATTATTGATGGGAGATAATTTATTTGTGCTAATTATCAAGTTTCACTTTTTCATGTCCTACAAACATCGGTTATCAACTTTTTTGTTTTCATTTAAATTAATTAATTTACATCATTTTCGTATTGGAGCTAAACGCTCTCAATAATTTATATTGTTATGTTGTTTAGATAAAAACATTTGACCATTGTCAAGTTCATCGAGGTGAAACCATTCTTTTCTAATGAAAAAAATAGTTTGAGTTTAAAATCCAAATATCGTAATTCCCATTTTGTTAAAAAAAAATACGATGGTGCCAAGAAAGAAAGAAAGAAAATAAAAAAGAAATAGCTTGAAATTAATTAATCTTGCTATCCTTGTAGTTTTCATATGCCAAGAGGTCAATTTTGCTGAATGATATTACTTTTACACTTATATTATTGAGATTGAAAATTTGAACTTCGATGAAATTTGGGATGTGAGTGTATGCATAAATAAATTTAAAAAAAGAAAAAAAAAACAAAAGAAAACTTAGTACTCTTCAAGCCAATAAGATAATATATTGGTGACCAAGTAGGGACATCCAAAGGCAACCTGAATCTCTTCCAGGGGTACTAATCCAATAATTGCTCAAGAAACACTACACATTAGCCTTCAAGAAAGTGAGCACAAAAGCCCATATATCACCCAACTTGTACAAAGGAAAAAAAAAAAGGAAGAAAAAAAAGTTAACACTTCCACTCATCTGTTATATATACCACCTCTATAAAACCTTCTTCACTGCTCCCCTTCTAAAATATCTCCAAACTGACAGCCATGGCTTCTGAGAAAGTTGAGACTGTAGTTGCCGGAAACTATGTCGAAATGGAGAGGGAAGAAGAAGAGGGCAAATCCAGCTCTGCTAAGAGCAAATTATCCAGGTTCTTTTGGCATGGTGGTTCAGTTTATGATGCATGGTTCAGCTGTGCTTCTAATCAGGCATGTCATTTCAAATTCTCAGGCCGAATCTTTATGTTTTGTCATATGTGTTTACATTAGAAAACATAATTTTTACCATGTTGTTTTTGATGTGATTTAGGTTGCACAAGTGCTGCTCACATTACCTTATTCATTCTCACAACTTGGGTTGGTGTCTGGGATTCTGTTTCAACTGTTCTATGGGTTGATGGGGAGCTGGACAGCTTATATTATAAGTGTGCTTTATGTTGAGTATAGAACTAGGAAGGAGAGGGAGAAGGTTGATTTTAGAAACCATGTGATTCAGGTATACATATTTCAAGATTTTTCTTGAACTGACATATGATGGGCTTCTTTTGTTGTTTCTAAATCTTATTTTTTTCAAATGTTGTTTAACATATGGCTGATGATGTTTCAGTGGTTCGAAGTTCTTGATGGGCTGCTTGGGAAACATTGGAGAAACATAGGCCTCTTTTTCAACTGCACTTTTCTTCTATTTGGATCTGTCATTCAGCTCATTGCATGTGCAAGGTACTTTTTGGATATTTACGTGATAGTCGAGATATTTCATACCGTATCTTATGTATTCAAGTGGATCATAAACTGTTAAAGTGAACTATAATAATATTAAAAAATAAAACAACATAATCATGAATGGCGCGTAATCCACTTTACATATAATCAATTGGGTGGTATGAAATGAGCTGCGAGGCACTTTTTATAGTACTGATAGAGAAATTTCATACATTCTATTTAATCATGTACTCGAATGGATTGGTAACAAAATAATATTGTAAAATGAAAAAATGAAGCATAATAGAATTTGAATTACGATGACTTTTCTAGTACTTGATCTTTTTCGTCATGATCCAAAAAATCTTATGCAATAATTACATCATTTTTACATGGTCATGGGAAGGGCCAAACTTATACCCTTCATTTTCAACTCACCATAACCACAGGGATTGAAGCTAATGATTATGGTTTCTCATCATTCACATATCTCAATTAATATTTTTCAAATAAAAATCTTGCTTATTCCCTGTTTGTTTTCTTTTGTTTTTGCAGTAACATCTACTACATAAATGACAATCTTGATAAGAGAACTTGGACATACATATTTGGAGCTTGCTGTGCTACAACTGTTTTCATCCCTTCTTTCCACAACTACAGAATTTGGTCGTTCATAGGCCTTGTTATGACATCATATACAGCATGGTACCTAACAGTAGCTTCCCTCATACATGGACAGGTAAGTGGATATTTTACTATGATAATCAATTAGTACATTAATCATAGTATTAAAGTGGAACTTTGGCTTGATTTGCATTTTTTAATAAATTAATTAATTAATTAATAATGACTTTTTTTTTGGCTAATTTTGGCAAATAAAGATTGAAGGAGTGAAGCACTCAGGACCAGCCCAATTGGTTCTCTACTTTACTGGGGCGACAAACATTCTTTATACATTTGGTGGGCATGCTGTCACAGTGTGAGTTTCTTACACTAATTATTGTACTATATATTTATATATTAATTTATAAATGTATATCAGAAAAATATATTTTAAAGATCATAGCTGGAAACATCCTTCTTAGGAAATGGAACATGCTTCCTGGAAGCATGGTGTCCAGTTCATTTACTGAAAATGAAAGAGTCCTAAAAAGTATGAAAATAAAATAATTATGAATAATAAATTTAATGAAAAAGACATTTTTACAAGAAACAAATGATAGTATATACTAGTACCATGTTAAGACAACAATATGCTGTTTTTGTAAGAATTTAGCTGATTTTTAAATCTGAAGACTCCCTTTTTGTGCTTGAATTTTGCAAGCTAACTAAATTTTATTTTATAGAAAAATGAAAATAAAAATTCATTAAAGCCCTCAACGAAGAAAAAGAAAAATCTTTCAAGTTAATTTCCACCTAGCTTTACTCAATAAATTTACCTTAATGGATCTTGTGATTGATTAAATAATGATAACACAAGTGAATTAATGTGTGAATATGATTTTTTTGTTGTCAAATTAGTTTATTAATATACTGATTTTTATTTTTATTTTTAATTTTTTAGGGAAATAATGCATGCAATGTGGAAGCCACAAAAGTTCAAGGCAATATACTTGATAGCAACAATTTATGTGCTGACACTAACCCTACCATCAGCAAGTGCTGTTTATTGGGCCTTTGGAGATATGCTCTTAAATAGAGCCAATGCTTTGGCTTTGCTCCCAAGAACGGGATTTAGAGACACTGCTGTCGTACTCATGCTCATTCATCAGGTACAAAATTCTTAATAATAAAAATTCAAATTTTTACGACTAATATCCCATAATTAGTCCGAACTGTATAAGAACAATAATCAAATTTACATATAATGATCAACCAAGTCTATATATATATATATCTATATATATATATCTATATATATTCACATTGATGTTACCAGAATTTGGATTTGGGGATCTTTTTAGAAATAGTAAAGTTGTAAGATTTTACTTCACGAATGCACTTGTCAATTAACTAAAATGTTATTCGATGTCTTTATTGACTATGAATACTGATATTTATAGTGCTTGAATTCTTGGTAAACTGATTCCATTTCACTTAGTAAGCCATCTTAGCGAGTTGTACTTATCTAATTTTGTGGTAATTTTATCTGTGTGCCCTTAAGGCATACGTGAGGTATATCATACGCATTTATATTAATGTTATTACAATCTTGATTAGTTTAGTCTGATGATTTGTATTGAGCGACAATTTTTGACTTGTATGCAGTTCATAACATTTGGATTCGCCTGTACTCCTCTATACTTTGTATGGGAAAAATTCATTGGAGTACATGAGACTAAAAGCTTGTTTAAGAGGGCTCTAGCAAGATTGCCAGTGGTGATTCCAATATGGTTCCTAGCTATTATTTTCCCATTCTTTGGCCCTATCAACTCCACAGTTGGATCACTACTTGTTAGCTTCACTGTGTACATTATTCCAGCCATGGCACATATGATCACTTTTGCATCTGCATCAGCTAGAGAGGTACATTAACATTTCATTCCACTGATCGATTCTCCTTTTAAATTTTAATTATGTAAAGTTGGGCAGAAAAAAGTCAGAAGTTAAAAGTAATTTCTACCTAATTTCTGTGGCTTTTTAGTACTTTAACTGAATTCATTCTATTCTGAGATTCTATTTTTAACTCTCTAAAGTTAAGCAGAAAAAAAATTAAAAGTTAAAAACAACTCTAAATTAATTTCTGTAGCTTCTTAGTACTTTAATTGCTATTTTTAAACACTTTTAATTTTTATAATTTTTCCCTTTTTTCGAAGCAAAAGCTCTTGTAGAAAAGATATTTCAAAGAATATAACTATTCCTTCTTGTTTGGTGCCTAAAGTACATTAGAGGGGATATAGGAGAATCCCTTGGGTTAGCTTTATCACCACTTTCAACATGTTAGGCAGCTAAGGAAATAGACAACACTTTCCCACCGGGAAATAAAGCAAAGATAAAAGTTAGGTTGTGCATATTGTCAAGGAATGCCTTTTTATACTTAAAGTCCCTCTAGTGGTACTTTCCCTTTGTTTTTAATTTTTTAGGTTTTTGGGTCAAGATTCGATCATAAAATTCAAAAATAAAAGTTATTTATGGTTTAAATACATTAATTTGTGAGTATAAATATGAAAATGATCATTGCTCTATTATCCTATTTGAATATCCAATGTTTAAAAAAGTTTTCGGTGAGATAAAAAAGCTTATGCTCTTTCAAGATTCTGTGAATAAGAATTAACGTTATTTGCTTTATTTCTTTATTTCAATGATGGAAAAAAATCAATTTTTTAATTGAAAGTTCAAACTATTGGATCAAATTAGTCCTTTTAAACGACTCAAACCCAATTATTTTTGAGGCGGCTTAAGGAGAAATCAATTTAATTTATAATACTATATGGCTTTTCATTTGCTTTTAATCTTTTTCCTTTTTTTTTTCTTTTTTCTTTTTCCTCAGAATGCAGTGGAGAGGCCCCCAAGATTTCTTGGAGGCTGGGCTGGCTTGTACTCAATGAACATATTTGTGGTGGTATGGGTTTTTGTTGTTGGCTTTGGATTTGGAGGGTGGGCAAGCATGGTCAACTTCATCCACCAAATTGACACTTTTGGCCTCTTCACCAAGTGCTACCAATGCCCTAAGCATAAAGTTTGATTAGATTGTCACCTACCCTTTTAAGTCAAGAGAAAAAATTTTAGCATATTAAAATTTTATACATATGGAAGTGTGTAAAAATTAAGACTTGCATTTGTAACATTTTTTTTCTTTTTTCTTTTTCTCTCTATTTGGGGTTCCTACTCTTTAGTTCAAAGGTGTTTCTTCAATATGTGTGCCCATTAATGTTGTGTTAAGAAGTGTAACTCCCTTTGTTTTTGTGGGATTATTATATATTTAATATTCCATGAGTTTAGTAAAATATTTTTTCTTGCACGATATAATAGGAGATTTATTCTTAGAAATACATTTACAATTTAATTGGAAGAATATTTATAAACAGTCGTTTATGATCATTAATCTTAACTTTGTATTTGTGAAAAATAATTTAATCGGCGGATATGATTCGTATTAAAATTCTTCTGATTAGTGTGTAAAATCAAATTTAAAGTTGATATTAATTAAAGTAATTATGGTGAGATGACTTAAATTAAACTTTGGATTTAACATTTTCCTACATTATTTATGCCTAATCCTTTTCTTCCACTAATATGTCAAGGAGACGTGCCTTGATGAAGGTATCTTTTGTGCTTGACAAATCGCTGCAGAATTACACTCATGCAACTCAATTATTTTGATGGATGATTTCACTACCAATCAATCAATATCTAATTCACTTTTAGGCCAATAATTTCACGTCACATAATTGGATTTCTGCCTAACTAATTTGAAAAGACGTGCTGCTCTCTATTCAACCCTTGTTCAAAGAATCTTCCCAAATTAAAAAAAAAAATCATAAGAAAAAGAAAAATTCAAGAAATGACATGATATTTAAAATAGATTTAGAATGCCAAAAGTATTTAAAAGGGAAGCTAAAAATGCTCAAACCCTTCATAATTCGGGTCTTTTATTTGTATAAAATTTGCCCGATGGAACAATTAATCTATCTCAAAATATGATTTATTTAATTAAGATACTGACATTATTCTAATCTCTCGCACAGAATGATCCATAAAGTTTTCTCAACAATGCTCTATAAATACCCATAACTACATAGTATCGAATATATGTCCATTGTTGCTATTTTGCTAATTTTTTCCCATTAGATTTTTATTGATATTTTTTTCAATGTCTCTAACTTTATTTTGTTTCAGGTGTGACTTCACATAAGAACTCTAATACCATTGGCCTTGAATTCTCCTATCTATTAAAGCAAAGAAGTAAATTGATTGCAGAATAATTTCAAATCAGAACGCTTTCAAATAGTATAACAATTAATTTTATTTTTGATTGTTAACTACATATAAAAATTGCTATTGTTAGATCAATAATTTCACCAAAAAATTATTTATATTCACTAAAAAATTGAGACATATAATTAATTCTCAGTTCATTTTCATTTTGCCCTACTCTAAAGAAGCAAAACCCAAGTTGCCCTTGAAGTTTATTGTGATATATTTTTCTTATAGAATCAAATCTAAATTTTATAACCATAAAAAATATTATTGAACTCCTAGTAACTTATATGTATTTTCCACCCAAATTACATAATTATCTACTATAGTAGTTAAAATATTCGGACATGTACCAAGTAGAAATAAAATTGCCAATGATGGGATTTTATAATGATCTACCTTTTTCTTTTTCTTTTTAAATTTTTCCCTTTTTGAGTAGGGCCTTCATGTACTATCTTGAAAGTTGGAAACCCACAAGTCATGTCTCGTCAATGATCTATTGATTCCTTTCGAACTTTCCAAATCTTAGGCGTTTTTTTCCTTCCTACCATCAATCTGACCTGCCCCTTTGACAATGAGCAGTTGGTTTTGACTGCCCATCCATTTTTTCTGATGTCAGACTATTACCCAAATTTTATAATTCTTTAAGGATTTCTATTTCAAAATTCCAATTAGAAATAGAGGCATTTGTTATTTTCTTCCTATATATATATATATATATATATTTTCTGAAGAATGGGTTCCCATGAAATTAAATTAGATTGAGTGAACTGATATGTACATGTATATAATATTAATTATACCATTATTATATCATGAATATCTACCATCAATCCGTAGTAATTATCAATTGGTCCTTGAATAATTATCAAAATGGATCATTTTTCAAGCATAATAATTAAATAATTTAATACTACCACTTGATTTTATAATGCTCACAATTTTGATAGCTGTATATGTAATATAAAGAATATCTCTCAAGAGTATTTAGTATTCATTTCGGCTAATTCTCTATCATTTTTCTCTGGATGACATTTTTTTAATGCTCTTTTTTCTATTATAAAGCATCTAGGTGGTTTGTCTCGCATTGCCAAGTGCCCATAATTTTTTGGCCAACAATAAAAAAGAAAATACTTAATTATGATATGTAGGATGATATTTTTGAACAAACAATTACTAATGGAAATAAATAAAATGATCAATACTTTAATAAAATTCGTATTCAAGACATTATAATCTTACAACCTCAACTTCATCATATGAACTAAATCAGTCTGTCTACTAATGTGATATCTAATTGTTTCTCGATTACATTGACATTTCCTAATTAAAGCAAAAAAATCATCCCATCAACACATGAACCAACCAACCACTAACCCCACAAATCACACACTCATGAGTCATTATCCAACTTTTGGCTTAGCACAACAACAACAAATGAGCTAATCCATTGAATCAAGTTATAATCAATTCAACAAACCCCCCAATAGCCCCAACCCTCACCCCCACCCCCCCACCCCCCACAAGAAGAAAAAGAAAGAAAGAAAGAAAAAAAAAACATTCTTTGTTGGATTTATCCACATTGTAAGCATATGAATGAGAGAACCAAATCTTCATGAGGGCCGTGCAATCCCCCGAACAGCGAGGATAAGGCACACATGGGATGGGAGGGGATTGGACCCCTCTTTTTTTGCCAGTTTTTTCTTCTTCTTCTTCATACTTTTACACACATGAGTAGAGTCAGAAAAGGGAAAAGATTTCATGTGATGTGGGAGTATGAATTTTTGTGCATACAAGTGGGGTTTGGGGTTAGAGTCTTTTGACTACAAGGACAACAAAGTGATGACATAGTTTTGTGTTTGGGATTATTGTCATTTGGGGAAGTTTGCATTTGTTTGCTAGTATTATTTTCTTTGATCTACACATGAGGGGCATGGCTTAGTTAATTTTGAGACTTATCAACTTTTTTTTTCACCAAAAATCTAATTTCTTTTAAAAAAATAAGTTAATGAAATGATATTTATGTTTTCTTTCTTTTGATCGAGCTGTTGAAGTTCGAAAGCAACAGAGTCCATAACTGGATTAATCATTTTTGCCTTACAATCTAGACAGATTAAACATGCTAGTACTTTCATATCGGTTGTTCATAAGTTATTTACGAGTAGTGGAAAAAAAAATTAAAAGTAAAGAGAAATTCATTGAGTTTAGGTAATGATCATTGTTGGATCTTTTGTAGGATTTGAACCAATGAATTTTTATGACTTTTGAACATATGAGAATAGGAAAAAGGAAAACAATTTGATTTTTGACACCCAAAAAAGGAAAAGAGAAAAAAGAATTGCTTGAGAAAAGAAGCAAAATGGCCAAAGCAACCATTTGCTGTATAATGGTAGGAACTAAGTTGTGAAAAGGAAATTATGGGCCCAAGTTGAAAAGATCCGACCCATTTCAAGAAATACTTTCATGCACCAAATCCAGCCTGGGCCTGACAAGATGATGGGTTCAAGTCCTGAGAAGTGAGAAGCTTAAGGGACTATCAATATCAAGAATCTGAACACTATTTTGGTGGCTACTTTATGTGTTTTCCCTTTTTTCCTTCTTTATTTTCTTCTCTCTTATTTGCCTTTCTGTCAATATGCACCCCTCTTTTTCACCTTTTCCCTTTTAGCCTTTACAAATTGTCATATTTGCATGTGGAATAAGTACAGTTTCCTGGGAACACACTTAAAAGTTCACAGTGCTTTGATGTATAGTCACCTTAAAGTAGCAAGTGACCACAAATGGCCCTAGCTAGGAGTGTATTATTGCATGGCCCTAGACGTAGATCAACATCATGCATTGAATTTATAATTGATGCTAAAAGTTCATAGTTTAAGTCATGAAATTGATTTGACTAAATTTGAAGTTGATACTTTCATAAATAATTCTTGTCATGATCAATTTGTACCTGGTAATTATTATTTTTATATATCTTTAATTTTCTCTACGAATAATATATAGCTAATCTGTTACATTTTCAATGAACAAAGGTATGAATTGGTTGTTAATAATTTTTGTTGATTGTCGTTCAAAAAAATTACATATGCTAGGAAAATTTTCAACTATAATTTGCAGTCATTGCTACGAAATCAATTTCGCAATAATTTTTCATAATATATACCTAATCTTTTGATAGTAAGTCTTTATTGTTTCTAATTTTTATTAAAAATTTTGGTAAAATCACTTTAAAATCAAACAATTTAAGCACACACAATTTCATCACTAGCTATGAAAACTCAATTTTATAAGACATTACTTCACGAACACATGTGATGACAGATTTTGTTCTTAAAAAAAAACGTTTTAATAATTAAAAAAATAATTTATAAATTATTTCAACATCCACATCTAATGTTAAATAAGAATTGACCCACTATTAAATAAACAAACCGTAACCACTTAAGTGCGACTTTCGCAAGCAACACTTAAACTTACAAATAGGTTACCAAAGCATTTGGGTTGTTTTGAGCTATAATATGTCATGGAGCGGATCTTAATTCGAATTCGGTTGATAATTTAGAATTTTTAATTGATAAAAGATTCGATAGATATAATCCGATTAAAAAAACTGTAATTCAAAATAAATGGAGCGAATATAAATTTAACTCGATCCGATCCATTAATAATTTAAATTCGAATATATATAGTATTGTACATATATACATAGAGTTCTATAGCAACGTCAAAATGAATTTTTTGATGAAAAAAGTAATAAGCTCCTATACAATATATCAAATCAGTTGATTTTTATTTAAAATGTTAGATTTAGAGGTTATCTACATCATAATTGCATCACTTGTTTATGTATTTTTATAACAAAAAATGATATAGGAAAACTAATGAATATGAGCTGAATGTTGTGATATAAAAAAATACAATGCAAATCTCAATTCGATCGAAATGAGTTTCTCTTTTTTTTTTATAAAACTTTAAATTTATAATTAATTTATTAAAAATTCAAGTATATATGCATTTATAATATCAAATAAGTACTATTATTAGCAGCAAAACCTAAAATACAATTAGATGATAAATGAATGTGATTAAGTTATATTCTATTATTGCTTTTATGCTATAAATAGATTTAAAAATTTATTTGTTAAATATATTGTGTGTATATTTTTTCAAGAATGAATGTTTTGAATTTAGATTCTACTAATTTTTTAGAAAAATAACAAATGTATAATTTTTGAGAGTATTCGGATTCAGTTCTTTTTTCGAATATTTGATTTTTATATGGATCCGAATATAATTATAATAGTCAAGATCGTATAGGATCTTGAATCAAATTCGAATATAGCATATCACCATTGAATTCAAACTTGAATACAATCTAATATGATCCGAATCTGATCTATCGACAACTCCAGCTATATAGGTGATTCAAGAATTGGATTAAGCGTGTCCTTGGTTGGAATTTTGGATCCAGGATTGTGATAAACTCGTTTAATTCAGGTTTTTGACTTTGGAATTTGGATTAGTCTGTCTTGCTCAATCAGGACTGGATTTGAATGATTCCAATGCGTAGGTCATATGCAGTTAAAGTTTTCTTACAGACCGTTTGAGCCCAAATCAAGAAGTCCAGTACGTTGAGGCTGCTAAAACCAATGTCTTCCTGGGCTCAAATTCCACGGTCCATGTGATTTCCATTTTGTTTTCCTTAAGATAAGATTGTGAAAGAATCGGATTCGAATTAAATTAATTTATATTATTTGAATTCAAATTTAATTGTCAATATTTAGATCTAAATTTAACTTGATATTTTATAAAATTTATGAAACTTAATACTTTATATATATGAATTCGATGAATATTTGAAATTTGATAAAAAATTCGAATTGAATTATTCTTTTGGATTGTATGTCAATTATTATATTTTCAAAATAGTTTGCATTAAATTTGAGTTTTTGACAAATTTTCAATTGGCTCAAAAATTAAATATTTGGGTAATAAATCCTTATTTACATCGTATATTGACTCATGGGTAAATCATTATAAATTATAAATTATTCCATTTCTCTCTCTCTCTCTCTCTCTCTCTCTCTCTCTCTCTCTCTCTCTCCTTTTAATAGTATTTCTCATTTTTGGGCTAAAACCAAGGTTTTAAAAATCGGATCGAACCGGTTAGTTCGATTTGGTTGGACTATAAAAATCGGTCACAATCAGATTGGTTCAATCGGTTCATTTTTTTTATAAATTTTAATTTAAAAAAAAGTAAAAAAGAAAAGAGAAATTATTAGTTGAAGATGATGATTAAAAATTTTGGACATGTAATTTTTTGAAACACGAATTTATTTTTTTGAAATTTAATGAAGTGATAGTTATATGTGAATGTTTATATTTAGTTTATTATTTTATTTTGTTTAATCTCTCTAAAATTAGATCGAATATTTAGCATAGAAGAATTTATTTTTATTTGAATTGAAGTATAAAACGAATGATTATTTAAATTAATGTGAAACATTATTTTTTATTTATTTATAGTTGACTAATTTTTAAACATTATTATTTTGTAAAAAAACGTACTTAAAAATATGTAAGTTGCAATTTTTTCCAAATAATATTCTTTTTATATCAATTGAAAGTTTTATTTTTTTAGTAATATTAAAATATTATATATTTATAAAATTAAATATAATTATTACGCTATATAGTGTCATACCTGTTCGACCACTGAACCAATAACCAATAACATCACCAATTAAACCAATAACCAATAACATCACCGATTCATTGTCTGGTCCAATTTTAAAAACATTTGCTAAAACTTAATGTTAATAGCATGACATAAACATTAATGTATATATTAGACCAACATAGTATATAAATTTTATTTACATTTTTTATTAATATAATATATAAAAATATTAATTTAATAAAAATTTATTTACATTCGAATTCAAATTTTTAACTAATTGAATTGCTTCATTTTGTATCCTATCCTCAATAGCGAACATTGACAATCAAATTTAATACATTAGATATTCTAATCTATTAAGATAAATCCTCATCCTTAACTGTAAAATGTCATCTCTTAGAGCCCGTTTGATTTTAATTTTTTGAGGCATTTTTATTTTCTGACAAAAAAATAATAATAAAAAATTAGTTATAAACGTGAGTTTGAAAATGAAATATTATTTGAATTTTTTTAAAAATAAAATAATTATATAGAGTTAAAAATAAATTATATTTAGATATTATTGTATTAAAAATTGTATAAATAAAAGAATGAGAAAATAAGATATGAAAATAAAGAGAAAATGTAAGAATACGTTACTACATGCCCAAAAGTCAATTGACCAATAAAACTGGTTAGTTAAGGGGAAAATTCCAAAAATAAAGTTGTTACAGAACGTTGAGTAATGTGGAGCCCACTGTGATATTCAAATATTATTTAAGTCAATTTTAGTTTTCTTAAACATCCTACGGTTGTTAATTAAACATCTTAATTAATAGGATAATCTGTCTTATCTAGACATATAATTAATTAGAGTAGAAAGTGTTCATGAATTTGACGTCATTTACAGTAAATAATAAAATGAAGATACGAGGATTTATAATAGTTCGAGAAAATATATATCCACTACTTACTGTGAGGATTTTTTAAGTAACATTATTGATTAAAATTTTCTCATTAGGACTTTTGACCACATGAAACAAATCTAATATTATTATTTGCTATTATTTGGTAATATTGATTAAAATTGATGGTTAGCAAGCTCAAAGACGATTATACCTAGATTTTCACGACATTATTACCACATAAACAAAACTAATTATACCATTATTTGTAATTAATGTTGACCAGTAAAATTAGGTAGAACCAACCTAATGACATGTTATAGCGTGCATGAATGGTAGGTGGGCTTTCTAATTTATCTTATTTTGAATCATCACCAATTTATTATTTTCGAAAATTACGTATTTATCATATAATATTTTTTATTTAAATAGAGTTAAGTGATCGATTAATTGAATGACATCATCTACATATTTATATGCGTAAAGTTTGCTATTTAAACTGACAAATTCTTGATGTCTATATACGTATATAAATAAAAAATATTATTATTTAATTTAGAGAGGATTAAGGCTTAATTAAAGACCAGAAGTCTAGAACTTTAAATAAGTCGAATTCGTAGGATTAAGTTATTGCTTATAATCACTAATTATATCATAATTTATAAACCGCAAGGCCAAGCAAGTAATTTCCCCTTTTTTTTTAGAAATTATTTTTTACAATTTTTTGCCAAATTAAATCTCACTCAAACCTCAAGTTATTGAGAAAAGATGCTTGCATTTATATACAAAAACTGCATCCAACTCATCTAACTGTGATACAATTAAAATCGTCAAAGATCTTTAGCGTCTTTAGGAGAATTTTTGGCTTCTGTAACTATACACTCAACCACGTCCTCCACCTGATCTCCAGCTTCCTGAACCTGCATACATTTTTTTTTTTTTAAATTCAGTAATTAACATACATTTATAATATAATTCATTGATTAGCTTTAATTTAAATAACACTACTATAAAAAACAAATATTGAAAAAAGAGATGAAATTAATTCTATACCAAACTTTTAGAAACTTATCCACTTTTTTTTTTTTCAAACATAAAACTCTTCTACTTCTATTTCCTTTATATGTTGTTCTACTAAAAATATTCTCGTCTTGAATCTACTTCCAAGAAATTTCAAAACCCAAAAAATTAATCAATCTAAATTTTAACTCACAATAAAATTATTATCATGATCGAAAAATTACTAGTTTTATCTGTCTATTCTTCTGCGCGCATGCATTAGAAATATTATAACTTTTGAATAAATAATAATTATGTCGATCCCTTTATAAAAAATATTACAATACTGAAATACCTGTTCTGACCCCTAAATAAAATAATATGAATCTTGATAAAAATAAATGCATTGGATAGAGTGCTCATTGGTATTATCTAATTGTCATGATGATCAACTTGATAATTTCTATAATACTATATACTTAGTTGGCTTTGATTATTTAAATCCCTTTACTTGTACTATGTTACACAAATGAACCAGTCAAATTACTTGAAAATGAAACATCTAATACTTTGAAAACCGGAGAATTCTATAATACTTCAAATAGCCGCCACAACGTACATCTTAATGTAATAATAATCAAAGAATTAGGTATGCAAACCTTGTCGATAATGTTGTCTAGAGAATCAGCTGTCTTAGCTGTTTTTTCAGCCACATCCTCAACAAATTCCACAAGATCTTTCAGCTTCCCTTGGGGAAGATCGTGGGCGATGCCTTCTGCAATCTTGTCTACTTCCTCGGCCACTTTTTCTACTGCCTCCACTACGTCTTCCACTGTCTGGACTGCATTTTCGATTCTGTCTGCACGTACATTATGCATGATTTAACGATATGATAATAAAAATAAAAATTAAAAAATAAAAATAAAATATTAATATTGAAGCCCTTACTTTTGATTACCCATAATGGCCCCCATTTGTTGGTGAAAAAGGGTAGGACAAACGACACCACCAATCCAAGAATCCAACTCCTGTTGCATGATTTTTAACAAAAATGAAATTTTCAATCCAAAAAAATTTGAAATCTATGAGTTGACTTTTTATCCATAAGACGATCGAGATTCTACTTACATGGGGTGGGAACGTGGTGGTCCGGAGGGCAATGGAGCTCCCGGTACACTATTAGCACAGACGACGAAAGAATTCCTAAAAAATTAACCAAAAAAAATATATAAGTACGTAATTATAAATTATTTTCACTCATTAATTCGAACTACACGCACAAAAAATCACATACCGTTTGATTTTGTTATCGTGTTGAAATCTTGTTTTGCCTTCCCAAAAACTGATTTCGATGTTGGATCTTGGGATGGCCAACTTTGAAATGGGATTCCAAGCCAAAGTTTGCGATCTTGGGTATGACTTGATCTGGACGCCACTCGACTTGTGCCCAACGATGATAGAATTTGCTATCGACATAACTTCTGAAACAAATGTTTTCTCCAAAAAAAGTAAGTTCAAATGACCCTCCAATGCTCTGTGCTGCACCTCAAAGAGTTTATGACAAATGTGGGTTTGGCAAGAATGTTATGGACTTGTACGAGACAAGGTCTTAATTTATAGGGACACTAGAAATTGATGGAATTCTTGCCTTATTTCCCACTAGAGAATATATAAATTATGAAATTGTCAATTAGTGATTATTATAATTTTTGAAATGTTAGGTGTAAGCAGACACGCTGTAAAACCTTATGTTAAATGAGGTCGTACAACCAAATAATCAAACCAATAAAGCACATGACCTTGAAGCAGTCAAATTTGCCAACCTGGTTCACATGACCGTAGAGTACAAGCAACCATTATTTTGTATTTTTTATTTATTGTATCTATCTATCTATCTATTTATTTCACATTTTGTTTTTTGATATAAGAATTAGAGGCGTGGTTCTTCCCTTTTTCTTGGTTCTATTTCGAAGAAATTTCATGGAAATCATTTCATAAAAACAAGGTCTTACGATTAATCCATGCAAGTTGAAATATTATTTTTGAAGATCTATGATAATAAATTTAGGTGTGATGCGGACAAATAAAATCGATTTTTTATAATCAAATCAGATTGCTGGATTAAGGTTAATCTATCAGCCTTAACAATTGAAATCATTAGATTTTAGGAGGGTTACGCTACAAAGAAAAGATAAATTGGTGGTAAAATAGTAAGTGGCAATGCCAAAATGGTCACTAATTATGTATATAGGTGATAAAAATAGTGTTAAAATTGTTACCATAAGTGACACACCTATGGTAATAATATTGAAAATCTTATTACGAATTATAGTGACAATTTTTATTATCACTAAGTCGTTGTCGTCGTAGGTAGGGGTGTAAATGAGCTGAGTTGAGCTCGAATTTAGTAGGTTC
>JACGDI010005455.1:975697-990024 GCA_014898725.1 Jacaranda copaia | reverse complement strand
AGCGGTAAGGATTTCCCATAACATCGTTCTGAATAAATTATTCAGTAATATTATAACATTAACAAGAGTCCCATTTATTTACAGGTTCAAACTAAAACTTGTGGAACTTTGGCATCTGGGATCCAATTCGGGCTGCTAGGTTGTTTGAGTACGGTTTCAACTTTCGTTGCAGAATTTCATGCAATGAGAGAAAGCAGGCATCCTTGGAGGGCTTATGCTTATGCAGCAACTACGTTTCTAATCTCGTTTATTTTGGGAACTCTTATATACTCAGTACCATTCTGGGCCAGGGGATACAATTAAGACAAGACGACTAAGGTTGGCCGTATTCTGACAGGCTGCTACAATGTTTTATGGCAGTGGCATTACTTGTACTGTTCATGGGCATCCTTCTCACCAACTAAGAGGTCCATTCGAGGAACATGAGACTGCTGTTAATTATTATGGACCGAGTCCAAGCAAGAAGCTTATGATATCACAGTACATAGTAGGTAACAAAGAACATAGAATATAGCTAAAAGCATGCTCTTGAAATTCTTGATGCATCTCCGCTATCTGCTCCGGTCATCACTGGGGGACTTGTTAATCTTACAATAAACAATCTTTGTACTTTTTAGTCTTATATTTCACTGGGTTTTGTTCACTGACAATCTTTGGAATCGGCCTGACTTCAAGCTCAGCCGGTGGTTCCAAAAACACCGGCCAAGACATCCTCGTCTCATCCTTATTCAAAGTGGTTCTATGGAACACACCTCGTACTTCCCATTGCTTAATATTTGTCAAAAGAAGAGATTACTAAAAAATACCAAAAAAACAAAAAAAAAGGGCATTCATCACGGACAAAGAAATAAAAGTAGAAAATCCAAATTAGAATACCTTACTTTGGTGTCCAATGTGTATGATGAGAGCATTAGAAATGTACTTCACATTGTGCCAAAATGGTCATCTCTGAAAACTTGGAGCCCTTGAATTTCATTAGGGATGAGGATGGTGAGGGCCGACATGTCGGTGTGGGGTAGCATGTCGAGGGCCGGGGACACGGCGGGTAATAGTTTATTTTCATGAGAAAAACAGTGTCTTCACCACCTATGGCCACTTTTAGTTCTTGATCTGCCAGCCCTAGCCTTAATGACAGCCAACTCATCAACTTGTCGGATACCTCCCGCAGCCTCGGTGCGTATTCTTCGTTTGCTTCCCTGCAACAGTTTAATTTTCTGCTAATTAAACTCAAAGTTGGAAACAAAATATATAGTTTTTGTTTCACATAAAAAAGCTGGCTGTGCGACCAACGCAACAATTCTTAAATGTGAACATATAAGATTGTGAAATATTTGATCTGAAAAAAAATACGATATATTTTTTCTAATGAAAAAAAGGATGAGAGATGCGGCCAACAAGCTACCCACTTTGATCAATTAGTCAAGCTTTTGATTAGGTAAAAAATTATTGGTGCTCTATTTAATGATATTTTTATGATGATTCTATTTATTATTGTGGGATTTCTATTCAAGATCACTATAGTTCCTTTTCAGATGAATGTAGGATGGTCGCTTGCCAAGATGGTGGGGTGGGGTGGGATGGGGTGGGTGGGTGGTGGTACTCTAATTGTGTCCAATATTCCTAGCTGCTTTGTGCTTATCTTAAAGTCATCACTACCTCATAAGGACGTTAGGACCATGGCATACTATATCAAAGCATAACAATTTCTTGGGCATCATCATACAACATCTTGTCACTGTAAAGCATTCAATCTAAATCATAATTATTGCTGAAACATTGACAAACTCGTTACCATCAATATAAATTAAATTGAAATTCTCAAATGGTAGTTACCAAACTACTATTGTCACAAGCATATAACAAATCTTGTAGATTTGTATTTGTGATCTTACATTTTAAAAGTTATGGACTATGCCAATTATGCAAACAAAATATTTAAGCTAAAAATATTGAAAGCAATCTAACCTATAATAAGGTGGCTTCTTGGGCCAAAACTTATAGTTAGTTGCCACAGGTTTTCATATCTTATAGAACAAATGATCCACCCAACCCTTTTTAATTGCCTTCAACTTCTTTCTATAGGGTAGTTCCGTATCCTACTTTTCCAGATTCAGAAGTCTTGGTGATCATCTCTTTCTCTTCCATTGGTAGCTCAAAAAACTCTCTCCTTGGAAATGACCTCATCGAGCATCCCGTGGTTCACTACTTGGAATATCCCCCACTCTTTACTCGCCTCACTTATCAGCTCGATGATCTTTTCATCGCTGGAATCATCGCCCAGATTGATCATTGGCACCTCTAGAACCATCCCTTGACTCTGGTCATTGCAAAGCTCAAACGATTTGGGAATTGCTTGCGAGTTATTTCAAAAGGCATTTTTGCATCTTCTACACTCTTCAATGAGAGTCATGATAGAAATATTCTCTGCTCCTTTAATTGTCTAGCCAATAGTTCTACTTCAATGAGAATTCTTCCAAATTGATGACATGTAAGTCTTGTTCCATTACATAATCCAATCTTAGGATTAATATTTCTGAGTAGCATGACTGGAGAACCTTTTTTCAAAGTTAAGTTGTGTGGTGGAATAGAATTTAGAAACTCTGGTAGATACAAATTTTGTGTGTCATTTACCACAGAGTCAATTGAATAGTATGTAAATTCTTCACCAAGGAAAGAATGAAGAGCCTTTTCATTTAGCATATTGATGTCATCATTTAGTGGAGTTACTAAAGCTCTACTCTCCATATAATTTGCACCATATGTGTGAGAACTTAAATCAGGAAAAACCTTGTGTATCAACTCATTGATTGAATGATCACCTTCCCAAGGTAGAGCTATGGAACCTGGAACACGTATCATGTCGTTTTCTATTGTTGGCTCTTCTTCGTCCCCAACTCAATGTAAAATTTTTGAGAAGTAATGATCATTTTGGGCTCTCATGTTGTCTGTTAAATGGAGGAGTTTCACATTAGACCACAAAGATGATTCAACAATGCTAGAATTTATAATTTGTGACTTAGTCCCATTGACTACAATCAGTAGAACCTTATGAAAATCTCCTCGTAAAATCATAATTTTTTTGCCAAATGGTAGGTCAACTCCGAGAATATCTCTATATGTGCGATCCACTATTTCAAATGATTTTTTGTTTGCCATTGGAGCCTCATCCAAAATGATTGCTACCGCTCGCTTTATCAATTTAGATAAATCTAATCACTTGCTAAAACGACACATTGAAGTAGGTTCAAACTTAATTGGTATTTTTAACTTAAGGTGCACCATCATACCCTTATGAAGTCGGTTAGCAGCTTTACCAGATGATGCAATAGCCAACATAATCCAATGATCCTTTCTAAAATTTGCAAGTAAAGCTTGATAAAGAAAAGTTTTTCTAGCTCCACGAGGGCCATCCATAAAGAATATAGAACTATGTTTTCTTCTTATAGCTCTGCTTATGATATTAAATGCTGAGAACTGGTATGCATTGAGAAACCTAATAGCATTAAAATGTTTATCTGCAATTGGGATTGAGAGCTCATGTTTGATTACTGTGGAAATAGTCCTCAAGTCTTCAAGTCCTTCTCTTATTTGAGGCAAATCAAAATCTTTCATACTTCTTTTATGCTGCTGTAGAATATTATTTATATCATGGAGAAGTTTGTTCATAACATGCAAATTATTTGAAGTGCCAGAAGATGGATAATCTTCTATCATATGTAAATAGCTTTCATCCAATAAGCTTCTAACACCACAAGGTTCACAGTATAATAAAATGGTTGCAAAATGACCAGCTAAGTGTAGATGGCATTCTAAAGCTTTGAGCTTTAGCTAAGTATTCTTGTATACTATTATCTTTTTTAAGGAGGCAGTACTTTTCAACTGCTTGTTTGAATGTTAAGTAGTGAATACTATTTACTGTCAAAGGATCATCAAATGACTTTGGACCTGCAACATGGTAAAGTAGAAGACACAAATAAGATCTCTCCTCTTTATTTGGCTAAACAGCATATCTCTAACTAATTACTTTTTGGCTTGAGCTCCTTGTCACCCATTTCCTTGAACATGAAAGCCATTTATAGTATTTGGGAAAGTTTTTGTATAAATATTTATTTGGCTCTTGTCTTTTATTGTATATTTTGAAAAACTCAATTAATATAGTTTGAGAGTTTCTCTCATCAGGTAGCACATCTAAAATAGATTGGTGACTGTAAAATCGAACTTGTTGCTTGTTGGAAGGTGGATTTGTAAACGTACAATAGAAGGATAAGTTTGGCTCATTAGAAATTTAAATATTTTACAGAATGCCTCGGGAGCACAAATCTGTCATCTATCCACAAACTGATTGATTTCATCATAATTAGGCCAAGGTTGTACCTCAAATACAACACAATCAGGTCCTTTGTACACATACTTATACAAATTCTTAATGCTTTTAATGCGAGTGCATATCTCAACATTTATGTGACAACCATACTTTAGCAATAACCGAGGGTTATGAAGAACAACCCAGCTATTATCCACAATCACTTCCCCTTCATTGTCTAGAGCAGTAGATCTCCTATCATTATGTTGTTGATATATTGGGTATGAATCATTTGCTTGAATAGTACATTTGGCAAATGGTTTTGGATAACCTTTCTTACAGCTCATATTTCTCATGCATGGAGCATTTGGCTTATTTGGACCACATGGTCCATGAATCATATGTTTTAGGATAGCACCACATAGATGAGGTTCTTCATCTTGATGGAGTATTTCTGCTCTAACAATGCAATCATAATCTTCTGGACTGATTAACTTACATCCTCATCAAATATAATCAACATACGTACATGTGGTAACCCTCATTTTTGAAACTCAATGACATGCACATGTGATGTTGTTTTTCTTAGAACACCTCTATGAAAGATATTCTCTTTTAGCTCTTCATATTTGGCTCAAAAAATTCTAGTTAATAAATATGGACAATCTTATGGTGTTTGCCTTGGACAGAGTTCATCTTTTATCTCTTTCCATGAAGGATTACATGTCATTGTCAGAACTATATTAGGCTTACCAAACTTTTGGACAATAGACATAGCATCTTGATATGTCTGATACATATCTCGTGGGCTTCCAATAATGATGATGGCAAGATTGTACGATGTCCAATATTTCCTAAATCAAATCAACAATTTAATAAATATAGAGAGATCTATATATGGAATACATAATGTGATTGAGTAGTCTAATTTAAATAATTTCACCTGCATCATTTTCTCCAACAGGTAAACAAGCTTGCAATCCTTGATATAACTCAACTTGAATATCATGTTGATGAAATCTGATCCATCTTAACTTTTGAGTCTTAATTTTGACATAGTTGTCAACAACATACAGTTGAAGTAAATGTCCTCCATGTAGAAGAATTGATGGAATAGTTCCACGGATCTGAAATTTTAATATAAAATTGTTTAGATGGGATCATTTGAAGTTATCTCATGTATATTATTAAATTGAGTATTACTTGTAGTATACATATATAGTAATCACATGTTACTCTTCTGCCATGAATTGATTGGTACTTGCTATACCAACCATATATCCCATGGGGTAGTAATTAACCGTGGATATTGAAGTGGATCATAATAGCTTGAGTATTCTTTGATATTAATAAGTTGATCTCCAATAGTTTGAATAATAATATCTCTCTCACTTGCATTAATTAATTCATCTTTACCAACAATTATCACTACAACTTGAGAAGCCGTTGGAAGTGTGTATTATAAGTGATTAAAAGGCCTCTCTTTAATAATTAACCTACATCACTAATATGTGCTCGCTTTGCAAGCTGGTGAAATGTTTTAACAAATGGATTATGCATGTCTAGTATATGTTTGATCTTTTCAATCAAACCTATTTCTAATCCACCACTTTCTTGCATTCGGTATTCAATTTCATTTTCAGTGTAAAAAATGAATATTTGTATATATCTTGGTCGAATCCCTTCTGGAGGTAGCAAAGAGCCAATCCTATGATATATTGATCCATGCGTTCTAAATGTATAAATCCCTTGATTGAAGGTAGGTAGATTATCATCTAGTTGCACACCCGTAGAAGTGAAAGAACATATGTGATTTTGAGCACGTCTATTTTGTTTGAATGTGCAGCCCTTAGCAAATTCACCAATAAATAAGTGTAGCAGATCTTTAGGTACTGGTGTTTCTAGAAGGACCACTTTGCCTTCTTTACAACAAAATATTTGTGTTTCTCAATGAAACAACTTAGCACGATAGTAAGAACTAGTCCTTGGAGGTGGGAGCTCTAACCGACAAATATTGTATGTGGGATAGCATCTTCTCGCACAATTATGGAAAGAACTTGTTTGTATTCTTTGAGTATGTAGTTTGTTATTAATTCCTTGAGATTGATTTTCACCATCTAAATTTGATGACCGAACATATTCATTATAGGTTTGATCTATAAAAATATTTAGAATTATTTGTGGGCGAATATTAATAAGAAAACATCTACTACATTCCAGTTAAAATAGAATGCTAAACACCTGCTCTATCACATATAGGAACTGCTGAAGTGGAGGCTTTATGTTGATTTGCAGGTATTGTGCAGAAGTTAGTTGGCATGAGAATTTGACATAGCAAAACTCTTCCACTAACTACATTTAAGGTCGAGTTTGTTGCGAGTGTATATGAAGTTCATTCATATCGAAAGAGGTTTAATGACTACACTAATCTATAACATACCTAGATTACCGAAAGTTTCATAGTGTGTAGGTGGTGTCTCAGCATGCTTAGAATTCCCAAAGATGAATTGTTGGATAAAGATATTGAGTGAGGATGAAATATATGCTCAATTCGCTCTGATGAATGTAGCACAAGAGCGGCATTACTTGCTCTTCTTTGTTGATAAAATTGCCATCTTCTTGCCTTCTGTGCTTCACGTTACTTTGGAGTCATTATTTGTCTCTGTTCTCTTGCTCAAATACAATCAATTTCTCTCCTTTGCTTAGTTGCAATATTGAATAAAATTGATATTTAATATTTCATAAGATATATGAGAAGCACGAAATTGTCGAATTATTATGTTATAATTGAAACTGGGATTGCATTGCTTGCATTTTCTTGTGTTGATGCACAATTTTCATTTATTTTCATTTGTTGGTGACGAATGTGACGTCTTATTGATAAGTGTACATCTTGCTCTTCCAAATTTATTTGTTGTCTCCTTTCTCTATTGACAATTCGATATCTTTCCCTTGATTTCTCAGCTTGAGCGACAATGTCTTTATGAATATAATTCGATCCTTGAGAATTTGTGTCTTGGTTGTCTTGCTTAAGAATAAATAGGATGTAAAGATATAAAGTGGAAATATGAATATATATGTATATGTGTGTATATACATGGAATTAAAGTGAGAAAGAGATAAAAGAATACAATTGAGGAAATAAATAAATGTATTATTATATGTAAATAAGAGTAAATAGGAGTAGGTTGCCATCAAGTTAGTATGTACGATAAGCTTGTACGTTTCCTTGATAATTGAAGGCCTATAGAAGGAGATGACAATTTTTAGATTTTTTTAATTGAATAAGAAATGTATTAAGAACAAATTTGAAAGAAGATGCAGGTTAAATAATATCAAGGAATTGATTGCAAATTTATTAAATGCATAACGATCATATTTCACTTAGTACACTAAAGTGGAATAAATATGATTTTCCTAAAAACAACCCTTAATCAAAACTTTCCTTTGATGTACTTTCAATTATAGCTATGCTTTTTTAAGATGTTCTTCAAATGTTTCTTATGTCGGTAGAGAGGTACCATTGTCGATAAGTTAATTGAAGAGGTAGTCAAGGATGACAAACATTTGAGGCATATAATTAATGTTTGTGAAGGTAATGTACAACAAAAACTCTTTAGTGCATTTGTTTGTTTCTCACATTTATTGGTTTCTTCTTGCCATTTAAGGATTCTATTTGCTATGAAAGAAATATAAGAATACTTTACAAATTATTTTGCTTGCAGCATAGAGGCATCTCAGAGAAATTGCTTTGAAAAATAAAAGTTTAAGGTCACATTAGATTGTAAGGCTATTATATTTAAATTGTTTGTTAAGGAACCTAGTTGTAGTTGGAACATATTTTAAGGTTTTATGAGTATTGAGAAGAGATAAAATTATTGGAGCGGGAGTTAGTAGAGGGAAGGAGCGATGTGGATTGAGGAGAGGGCGAAATTATAAGCGGAGAGTGGATTAAATTTTGAAAATTTTGATTAGTAATTCATTTATAGAATTTTCACAAAAATAAAAATAGTCTCAATATTAAAATTAAATAATAAAACCACATTTCTGTTTTATTTTTTCTCATTTTAATTTCTTTAAAACTAAAAAATAATACAAAAAAATATTAATTAATTTGGTATTAGGTGTTTTCTAATATTAAATGGAATAAAAAATTTATAAGAATGAAAATGAAATACCAAATTAAATTTTTTTTACTTAGTAGGAAATGCATTTTTAGTTTCAGTTTAGTTTTATGGAAAAATATATATTTATATCATTAAAAACCTGAAGGTGGTAGAGATGCTGAGATTGTATATTTTTCTCATTAGAGTCAAATAGAAATCATTAAAAATCACAATTAGATCAATATGAGTAAATCAAATTTCTATCAACAAAATATCTATCAATCATATCATATATATGTATATATATAGTCATATAAAAAGAGGATCAATTCAAAAGAAGCAATTCAAGTAGTGAAATATGCGAAGAATTTTTTTTATTTATAAATATGCATTTTAAAAAGTATATCTAAACACGCATAAATAAAATATAAAGAAGAACTTATAAATAAAATATAGAAATAAACCGAATTTCTACCAAAAAATATCCAACAATTCAAAAAAAGCCATTCCATGTAGTGAAATATTACACTAACCAAAATTTATATGCCAAAGCACTGAGTCAATTTTAATTTAGTTGTGCAATCCAGAAAAGAAAAGGATAAAGAAGGAGCAGGAAATCTTTTTTCTGTGTATCTCAACCTCCTCTTTTTATCTCTAAATTTAAAAGTGAAAGACTCCCTTTTTTTTATTCCCTCTTTATCCCTCTATCTGTTTTTATTTTTAAAAACTCCACAAGGGAAAAAGTATTTGTTTTTACCTACAAAGCATACAACAAAAACCATTAAAGCAAAAGAAAATTAAATCCCTTGGTGATTATTGGGTTCCCTTTTTTGCCTTTGCTTGGAGCTTTATATGCTTTTATTCCCATCTCTTGACACATATCTACATAAAAAAGGATAGAAAATAAATAATTAACAACAATTTTTCATTAAGAAAGTTTGAATAAAATTATTGGCTGTTATAAACCAAAAAAATAAAAGTTGAGCTTACCTTAAAGCATTGAATTATTTCTAAATTCTATCTCTTGAGAAATATCTACAACAAATAATGATAGGAAATAAATAATTTGCAGCAATTTTTAGTTGTACGGGACATGAACTTCATATGTTAATAGTAACAAGAAAGAATAACACCTTGGAGAATCTTATCTATTGCTGAAATTACTTGAAAGTTATGAATAACAAGAAGCCCATTTATTTAGTAGGGAATGAGTAATGGGTAACTGGGAGGAGTTGGAGAATGTGTGGAGAGTTATACATAGATAGACGTAGAGTTATATTAGGAAAAATATATTTTGGTGTAATAGATAGTAACTGCTGTTTTGAGTGTATAAAGAGAGTTTACTTTTTAAATAGTATAGAATAGACATAGATATAGATAAATGAATTTGGATTCAAGGAGCAAATGAGGATTGAGGCTCGAAAGACATGCTTAAGCCCAACGAGAGCTCGAAAATGTGAATTATAAAAGGAAACAAATATAGTAGAAGAAACTTATATACGTCAAATTTTCTATTTCAATTTCACGTATACATGTCAAATATGTTTGATTTATAATTAATAAGTTTGTAATACACTTAATATATATACATCAAATGAAATAAGAAATAAAACGTACATTGGAATAGAGAACAAAATGAAAAAAGTTATGATGTGAAAAAAATTTGAATAGCATCATGAAAGATTTAAATTATTGAAATTAAATAAAAAATAAAGGACAAAAAGTTGCAGTACAATAAATAAAGTTAGGTCCAATATAATGAGCAAAAGAGCTATCGAGTAGCCACTTTGTTCAATGATATTACTCTCATATTTATATCTATAAATTTTTCTTTTTTAATTTATGCACATGTATTAGATTCGAATATTCAACCTCGTATTTTATATGTAAAATTAATACCAATAGCCAATTGCCATGGGCCACTCAATATTATATGCATAAGATTTATGGTATGATTGGTACGCAGGAATGAGATGAGAATGAAATGGACATTCACAAGTCCATTTCTAAAATCATGATTGGTATAATTTAGTGATGAGAATTCCCATTTCCAAAAGGATGGGTTTAGCCATTCCCTCCCTCCCCCATGGGTTTAACTATTCGATGGATGGTTTAGCCATTCCCTCCCTCCTCCATGGGTTTAACTATTCTCAATCCATCGAGAGTAAACCTATATTTTTCTTTTTTAACAAAATAACACTCCACAATTTAACTAAATACTTTTATATTTAAGAAAAGAAATCTTCTCTTTGTATTCCAACTTATTTGATTGCAATGTGTTTTTATTTAATTATATATTTTATTCATATATTTTTAGTAATATTATTAAAATTATTATAAAAATTAAAAAAATAAATAATAAAAATAAGAATAATTATCTGCGTCTCAATTTTCATAATAAAAAAAGTAAGTATCTTGGACTGTTCCATGCTAATGAAATATATATAATTTAACATATTATTTATATTCACATATCTTCGAATGACTAAAAAATATATACAAAACTAATAAATGAAAAGTTGTCAATTCTATCAACAATTCTTCAAATTAAACTTATAAAAGAGTACAATAAATCGTTCTAACCTTATCATGAAAAAGTTAAGCACTTCAGTTATAAAATATTTTTTAATTTATTTTTTATCGAAAAATTCAAAAGAGCTTTCTAAATTATAATTTTAAAAACTTGTGTTTCTACTTTTTTGAGTAAACATATATAACTTGTTGATAACATATAAAATGCATATATTTACTGATATAATTCGAATAACATTAAAAGTGATATTAAAATTGTATAATTATAGACTTACTCAAAAAAAAGTATCTACGATAATATATGAAAATATTTTATTAATAAATACTTTTATTTTAATAATTTTTATAAAAGGGTAATTTGGTTATTCAAAAAATTTATTCCATTCATATTGATCATTCTTATTAGTCAACAATTAGAATGAAATTATGGAAATAAGTGAATAATTGAAGGAAATAAGTGAATAATTGAAGAAATTTAAAGCTTATTTTCAATGGACAGTGTTGATTTATAGATATTTTAGGGAATGTTAGTGATGATTGCGACAATGAATTTGAATTTGATGAAAATGTCAAGGAGAAAATTAACACTGATGGTGATAATATGGAATCAATTATCTTGACTAATGAATTGGTGTCAGTCATTGATGGAAATGAGGAACAAGCATTTAGGGATGACTCTGCTTATTCATAAAAACTTTATGAAAATCATATAATGACATGTTTGATCAAAATATTGATATTGATGTTGAGTGGGAAGAGTATAATATAGATCGAATCAATCAATGCTTGTATGCATGTGATCACGTAATTTTATTTCTTTTTTATTTCCTATACATATTAATCATAAAATAAATTATACGAATTTCATTCTATTCCTAAAATTATTTATTTCTACTTAATTTTATTTCTACATACAAATCACCACCTTAATGTTTAAATTGTAACAAAGTCTTGTTCGTATATATAAATTAAAAAACTAAAAGAGCATTCCTCCGCACGCGATCATGTTTAGTCAATTCTCTCTGTGTCGTCAATAAATGAATAAATCTAAAACGTCAAAACTCTAAAGCCGAAGGACATGGAAATTGTTGCCATAAGCTATACATCAATAATAACGACTTACTGTTCTGCGTATTCCCGTCCCTAATCCCCATTCACATTTCAATGCACACATTCAGAGACACGTATTGCACACAAGCTTGATACCCCTAATCCCCAGTTTCACTCTCCAGAGGGTGGGCGGTTGGGCTTTCGATTGTTATTAATTATTGTTATTATTATTATTTCTTCCCCCCTCTCCTCCTCTCTTGTCTCCTCTTTTCTCCAAAATACTATAGTCCTATCTCGAAGAAGTCTTTCTTCTTCTCCACGGTATACTCTCTTTCTTTTACTCTTTCATGTGGATACAATCTTTTTCGGGGGCTAGAAGGTTTCATGTGGTTACATATAGTTCGTATGAGGGGACTTATGGTGCGGTCCAACGTGGGACGAAAGTCTTGTTTCATAATTTACTTTTAACTTGATAAGATGAGAAGGGCTTTGCAAAAGTTTGCTTTTTGATGAGATTCTTGGGGACTAAGTGTCTCTGTCTGTTTATTTATTAATTATTAGCATCGAAATTTATGAATGAAGTTACCGACTGGTGGTTGTGTGAAATCCCATATAAAAAGTGCTGAGTCGTTCCAGTAGTGGAGGACATGGCACACTCTCCTGTAAATTGAAAATTTTTGATCATTTCCTTACAGTAAGTTTTCGCCTTTTTTAACGTATTTTTTGGTGCTGGTGTAGTTCTCGTTTTCATTTTTAACTTTAATTCTTTACTTTTGAAAAGTCTAGCACCGGACTCAGGGGGTAGTGGGGTCCTCTTGTATTGAATTCCATTCCCCAGATTTCTGAGGTTGCTTGGTCAAAATTTGTGTGCTCACCAAGGAGCTGAATTCAGATTTGTTTTTGACTTTTCCTTCTTCTGATCTTCCACGTGAAATTCTTGCTGAATGAATCTTAAGACAAGGTTTTGCTCTGTTGTTTATATTCTTCATTGCTTGGTTTGCATCTTGGAATGCTAATTAGTAGTGGTTTAATCTTTCTTTTTATTACTTTGGGCATGTTTGGATTTGTTTTCTCGATGTGTTTTCACTTTCTCATGAAAATGCATAGTGAAAAATTAATTAAAAATTTAAATTTGAAAATAAAATATTATTTAAAAGTTTTGTTTAAAATGCAATAATTATATAAGATAGAAAATGAATTGTATTTAAATAATATAGTATTTTATTAAAAGTTGTGTGAATGTGAGTATCAGAAAATGAAAAGTAATTAAAAGTGAAAATAGATAGGAGTGTAATAGTGTGATTTGGAGAATATTTTGAGAATAAAAATCTTTATGAAAATAAGAGAGAAGTTGATGATTTTTTATTTTAAATTAAAAAAAAAATAAAAATAGAATTTGAAAATGAAAACAATCGGGCCCTTATGCTTTTGTTCAATGACCATCGAATGTGGTTTGGTATCATACGTAAGCAGAAGTGATTTGAGTACATTGATTCCACGTGTAGCATTATTAGTATAATAGTTTTATATATTTTTGAACATTAGAGGGAATAGTTTCACGTGCCAAAGTTTCCATGTCAATTTTGATCAATGCAACATGAAATCATTAGGCCATTTGGCAATTATTGCATTCTTGCTCTGTTTAGGTATGTAATATTATGTACAATAACTTGTCTCATTTATATGTTTGGTTTTCTTTTGTCTAATAATTTAATTTTTTAGTGAATTTATTGTTCTTGGATTGGCATCTTTTAGCAAATTAACCTGTGGGATTAGTTTTCAAAAATGGAGAAGAGGGCCATAGTATGAGTTGAACGTAATCGCTTGCATCATAGTGATTGTAGTTTATAAAGCAGTCAATGAGATGAAAATTTTCTAACTTTGCAGCTCAGTTTCCAATAGTTTCAGTTGAACAAGAAAAGAATTATGGATCATCAGGACTTAGAAACTAGACGAAGTGGTTCTTTAGGTCGACTGAGCCAAGCAAGTTTTTCAAGGAGGCGCTCTTTGAGTGTGTCATTTGCTTTGTCGCCACAGTTGGATGATGACGTAGAAAGTGAGAGTGTCTCAGAAGCAGGGGATATTGGAGATAGGGCTCTTCACAGCAGCAGGTACAGTGGAAGTGGCCGGAGCAGTGGCCGGAGCCGCTTCTCCTTGGATAATGCGGCCGAAAGTGGAATTGTAGTTCCAATCCATGATTCTGTTGAAGCAATTATTCCACCTGTGGAAAACAAGACGGTGAGCTGTTCTTTGTCCTATAATGCAACAACTTGGCAAGTAGTTATATGTCTTATGTAATAACCTTTTGAGTGATAGTGATTCCAAGTGATTTAATT
>JACGDI010005455.1:956654-975597 GCA_014898725.1 Jacaranda copaia | reverse complement strand
TTGTCTCTGGACATTCATGGTGATGCTTCTAATGATGCTAGGCCTACTATGGGGCATATTTGGAGCTTTGGAGAAGAAAAAATTTAAAACTGGTAGCAGTGAGGCTCAGTTGTTCTTAGCTTGCATGGTAGGCCCTTTTGGTGTCTGGATTAGGTGGTGGTTAGCCCGTTTTAACGGGCGTGGCTTAGGCAAAAACGGCATGCTAAAATGGATGCCCTTTGGGACTCTTGCTGCCAATGTTCTTGCAGCTTGTGTAATGGCTACCTTGGCCATACTGAAGAAAGCGGTAAGGATTTCCCATAACATCGTTCTGAATAAATTATTCAGTAATATTATTACATTAACAAGGGTCCCATTTCTTTACAGGTTAAAACTAAGACTTGCGAAACTTTGGCATCTGGGTTCCAATTCGGGCTGCTAGGTTGTCTGAGTACGGTTTCAACTTTCGTTGCTGAATTTCATGCAATGAGGGAAAGCAGGCATCCCTGGAGGGCTTATGCTTACGCAGCAACTACGTTTCTAATCTCGTTTATTTTGGGAACTCTTATATACTCAGTACCATTCTGGGCCAGGGGATACAATTAAGACAAGACCACTAAGGTTGGCGGTATTCTGATTGGCTGCTACGATGTTTTATGACAGTGGCATTACTTGTACCGTTCTTGTGTCCACTTGAGGAACATGAGACGGCTGTTAATTATTATGGACCAAGTCCAAGCAAGAAGCTTATGTTACCACAGTACATAGTAGGTAACAAAGAACTTACGGCCTGTTTGGTTTCTTTTTCTGGAGTCATTTTCATTTTTCAGTGAAAATGCATAATATAAAATTAGTTAGAAAAGGTGTTTTTGAAAATAAGATGTATTTGGATGTGTTGTTTAAAATTATAAGTTTATATATGTGTGAAAATGAGATGTATTTAGATATTGAGTGTTTTTGTATTAAAAGTTGTTTGGTTTTTAAATTTGAATTTATGATGTGATGTATAAATGTTTAAAAAAATAATATTATAATTTGAGTTTGAATTTATTATAATTTTTGTGGTGAATTAATATAGTTTGAGAAGTATGGAGAAGACAAAAAAGTGGATACAAGTAATAATAAGGGGGAAATAGTTATGAAAATGGAGATAGACTGTAAAAAAGAATGTTTTGAAAATAAAATATAAGATAAAATGATTAGAAGTTGGTTGTCTTTTATTATTATTTTTGGGTGAAAATGAAAATGGGTGTAGAAATGAAAACAAACGGGCCCTTAGAATGTGGCTAAAAGCATGCACTTGAAATTCCTGATGCGTCCCAGCTATATCTGATCCCGCCATCACTGGGGGACTTGCCAAGCTTACATTAAACATAATCTTTGTACTTCTTTGTCTTATATTTTGCTCGGTTTTGTTCACTGACAATCTTTGGAATCGGCCAGACGTCAAGCTCAGCCAGTGGTTCCAAAAACGCCGGCCTAGACATCCTCGTTTCATCCTTATTCACAGTGGTTCTATGGAACACATCTCGTACTTCCCATTGCTTAATATCTGTCTAAAGAAGAGATTACTAAAACGTACCAAAACGAAAAAAAATAAAAATTCATCATGTACAAAGAAATAAAAGGAGAAAATCCAAATTAGAATGCCTCACTTTGGTCTCCATTGTGTACGATGAGAGCATTAGGAATATACTTCACATCGTGCCAAAATGGTCATCTCTGAAAACTTGGAGCCCTTGAACTTCATTAGGGATGAGGATGGTGAGGGCCGACATGTCGGTGTGGGCCAGCACTGAGGCTGGGAACATGGCGGGTAATGGTTTATCTTCATGAGAAAAACAGTGTCTTTACCTCCCATGGCCACCTTCAATTCTTGATCTGCCAGCCTTGGCCCTAATGACAGCCACCTCATCAACTTGTCGGATACCTCCCGGAGCCTCTCTGCGTATTCTTCGTTTGCTTCCCTGCCATAGTTTAATTTTCTACTAATTAAACTCAAATTTGCAAACTAAATATATAATTTTTGTTTTATATAAAAAAGATGGCAGGGTGACCAACGTAACAATTTGTAGGTGTGAACATATAAGACCAGAAAATATTTGATTTGGTTTGAGCCATATATTTATAAATACGATATATTTTTTCTAAAGGAAAAAAGGTTGAGAGATGCAGCCAGCAAGCAACCCATTTCGATCAATTAGTCAAGCTTTTGATTGGATACAAAATTATTGGTGTTCTATTTAATGATATTTTTATAAGGATTCTATTTATTGTTGTTGGATTTTTATTCAAGATCATTACAGTTTCTTTTCAGATAACTGTAGGACAGTTGCCTGCCAAGATGGTAGGGTAGGGTGGGTGGTAGTACTCAAATTGTGGCCAATCTTCCTAGTTGCTTTGTACTTGTCTTAAAGTACATGAAACTCATCACGACCTCACAAGGACATTAGGACCATAGCATATTATATGAAAGCGTAACAATTTTTTGGGCATGATCATATAGTATCTTGTCACTGTAAAATGTTCAATCTAAATCATAATTATTGCTGAAACATTGACAAGATCATCACCATCAATATAAATTAAATTGAGATTCTAAAATTATAATTAATGGACTACTACTATCATAAACAGATACAAATCTTGTAGATTCATATTTGTGATCTTACATTTTAACAGTTATGGAGCATGCCAATTATGCAAAAAAAATATTTAAGCTAAAAATATTGAAAGCAATCTAACCTGTAAGAGGGTGGATTCTTGGGCCAAAACTTATAGTTAGTGGCCGCAGGTGTTCATATCTTATAGAACAAACTATCCACCCATCCCTTCTTAATTGTCTTCAACCTCCTTCTATAAGGTAGTTCCCTATCCTTCAATTCTGGACTCAGGAGTCTTGGTGATCATCTCTTTCTCTTCCATTGGCAGCTCAAAAAACTCTCTTCCAACTTTCTGCAACTTGGAAATGACCTCATCAGGCATCCCATGGTTGACAACTTCGAATATCCCCCACTCCCTACGCACCTCACTTATCAGCCCGATGATCTTTTCGTCATTGGAATCGCCGCCCAGATCGATCACTGGACCTCTAGAACGACCCTATGCAAGGTGGTCGCCGCCGGCTGCACTTTTTCCAATCGAATGAATTCGGGAGGAATTGCGCCTGCATGCTTGGATAGAGAAGCTATGACTCTCCACCTCTATTTTTTTTTTCTAGTGCTGCTGTTGTTTCTATTCATGGCTTCTTGTTTCCTATATAGAAGTAGCTTTTCTTCGAGTGAACACCTGATTGAAGTGTATTGCATTATCGAGGTAGGCGTGGCTGAAGGACCACAACAAAGCCACCACAGCAACTCATGCTCATGGCGTTGGTAGGTTCTTGAGTTTAGGCCTTTTGGACATGTTTTCATTTTCGTTTTCTGTTTTTAATATTTTAAAAGTTGAAAAATTAGGTATAATTTTTAAAAATAAAAATAAAACTGTATTTGAATTGTTAATCTAAAGATGATTATTAGGTTGGCATGAGGTTGGAAATTTAGGTGATTTATATTTTATTTATGTTTAATTTTTTTTAAAAATAAATGTATATTTTAAAATAATAGTGAGTATTTCATGTCAATCAAATTTGAGTTTCATTAATGTGAAATTAGAATGATAGAGAGGATTTTAGATTTTTCATTTATATACTAGTTGTTGTCGCATGCGGTCCCCACGCGCACAAAAAACTTATAAGTGTAACTTATTTTTATTTTTTAAAAAATATTTCTTTTGTATGATAAAAATTAACTGATGAAAATAGTATAATATTTTTTCGTTGCCATGATATAATTAAAATATTGTATAAAACTCTAAAGGAAGAAGTTATATTACTAAAAATTATATCATCAATTGAATGATCACCTTTCCAAGGTAGAGCTATTGAATTTGGAACACATATCATGTCATTTTCTATTGTTGGCTCTTCTCTGTCCCCAACTTTATGTAAAAATTTTGAGAAGTAATGATCTTTTTGGGCTCTCATGTTATATGTTAAATGGAGGAGTTTCACATTGGACCACAAAGATGATTCAACAATGTTGGAATTTACAATTTGTGACTTAGTCCCATCGACTACAACCAGGAGAAATTGATGAAAATCTCATCCTAAAATCATAATTTTCCCACCAAATGGTAGGTCAACTCCAAGAATATCTCTCAATTTTCGATCCACTATTTCAAGTGATTTTTTGTTTGCCATTGGGGCCTCATCCCAAATGATTGCCAGTGCCCACTCTATCAATTTAGATAAATCAGATTGCTTGCTAAAACAACACATTGACATTAGTTCAAACTTAATTGGTATTTTCAGCTTAAGGTGTGCCGTCATACCCCTAGGAAGTAGGTTAGTAGCCATATCAGATGATGCAATAGCCAACATAATGTAATCATCCTTTATGAAATTTGCAAGTAAAGCTCGATAAAGAAAATCTTTTCCAGTTCCACGAGGGCCATCCACAAAGAATATAGAATTGTGTTTTCTTCTTATAACTCGGCTTATGATATAAAATGCTACGAACTGACTTGCATTGAGAAACCTAATAGCATTTAAATCTTCATCTGCAATTGGGATTGAGTGCTCATGTTCAATTACTGTGGAAATGGCCCTCAAGTATTCAAATCCTTAACTTATCTGAGGAAAATCAAAACCTTTCATATTTCTCTTATGCTGCTGTAGAGTATTATTTGTATCATGGAGAAGTTTGTTCATAACAAACAAATTATTTGAAGCGCTGGAAGATGGATAATCTTCTACCATGTGTAAATAGTTTTTATCCCATAAGCTGCTAACATCATGGGGTTCATAGTATAATAAAATGGTTGCAAGTAACTGTCTAAGTGTAGATGGCATTCCAAAGCTTTGAGCTTCAGCTAAGCATTCTCATATACTATTATCTTCTTTAAGGAGGTTGTACTTTTCAACTGCTTGTTTGAATGTTAAGTAGTGAATACTATTAACTGTCAAAGGATCATCAAATGACTTTGGACTTGCAACATGGTAAAGCAGATGACGTAAATAAGACCTCTCCCTTTCATTTGGTGAAACAACATAAATTCGACTAATTACTTTTTTGCTTGAGCTCCTTTTCACCCATTTCTTTGGATATGAAAACAGTTTATAATATTTGGGAAAGTCTTTGTATAAATATTTATTTGGCCCTTGTCTTTCATTGTATATTTTAAAAAACTCTATTAATATAGTTTGAGAGGTTCTCTCATCTGCTAGCATATCTAAAATAGATTGGTGACTATAAAATCAAACTTGCTATTTGTTAGGAAGGTGTATTTGTAAACATATAACCAAAGGATAAGTTTGGCTCATTGGAATTTTCATATTTTCCAGAATGCCTTGGAACACAAATCCATCATCCATCCATAAACTGATTGATTTCATCATAATTAGGCCCAGGTTGTACCTCAAATACAACAAAATTAGGTCCTTTGTACACATACTTGTACAAATACTTGATGCTTTTAATGTTATTGCATATCTCAACATTTATGCAACAATCATACTTTAGCGATAACATAGGGTTATAAGGAACAACCCAACCATTATCCACAATCACTTCCCCTTTATTGTCTAGAGCTATAGATCTCCCATCATTATGTTGCCGATGTATTGGGTACGAATTATTTCCTTGAACAGTAAATTCGATAAATGGTTTCAGATAGCCTTTCTTACATCTCATATTTCTCATGCATGGAGCATTTAGCTTATTTGGACCACATGGTCCATGAATCATGCATTTTAGGATAGTAGCATATAGATGAGGTTTTTCATCTTGATGAGGCATTTCTGCTCTAACAATGCAATCATAATCTTCTGGACTATTTAACTTGTCATCATCATCAAATATAATCAACATACGTACATATGGTAACCCCCATTTTGGAAACTCACTGACATGCACATGTGCTGTTGTTTTTCCTAAAACACCTCTATGAAAGATATCCTCCTTTAGCTATTCATATTTTGCTCAAAAAATTCTAGTTAATAAATTTGGATGATCTTGTGGTGTTTACCCTAGACAGAGTTCATCTTTTATCTCTTTCATTGTCAGAAATATTCCAAACTTTTGGATAATAGACATAGCATCTTGATACCTCTTGTATATATCTCATGGGCTTCCAATAAATGACGATGGCAAAATTGTATGATGTTGAACATTTCCTAAATCAAATCAACAATTTAACAAATATAAAGATATCTATATATGGAAAGCATAAATGGATTGAGTAGTATAAGTTAAATCATTCAACCTGTATCATTTTCTCCAACATGTAAGCAGTCTTGCAATCCTTCATATAATTCAGCTCGAACATCATTTTGATGGAATCTGATCCATCTTAACTTTTCAGTCTTAATTTTGACATAGTTGTCAACAACATACTACTGAAGTAAACATCCCCCATGTAGAAGAATTGATGGACTAATTCCATGGATAAGAAATTTTAACATAAGATTGATTAGATGGGATCATTTGAAGTTCTCTCATGTATATTATTAAATTGAGTATTACCTAAAATCTATATGCATAGTAATCACATGTTATTCTTTTGTCACAAACCGACTGGTACTCGCTATACCAACCATATATCCCATAGGGCAGTAACAATGGATATTGAAGTGGATTATAGTAGCTTGAGTATTCCTTGATATTTATAAGTTAACCTCCAATATTTTGAACAATAATATCTCTCTAACTTGCATCAATCAATTCATCTCCACCAACAATTATAGCTATAACTTGAGAAGCCATTGGAAGTGTGTATTGTAAGTGATTAGAAGGCCTTTCTTTAATAATTAGCTTACAATCATTAATATCTGCATGCCTAGCAAGCTGGCGAAATGTTTTGACAAATAGGTTATGCACATCTAGTATATGTTTGATCTTTTCAATCAAACCTCTATCAAATCCACCACTTTCTTGCATTCGTTATTCAATTTCAGTTTCAGTGTAAAAAATGAACGTTTGTATATATCTTGGTAGAATCCCTTCTGGAGGTAGCAAAGAGCCAATCTTATGATATTTTAATCCATGTGCTCTAAATGTATAAATCCCTTGATTGAAGATAGGTAGATTATCATCTAGTTGCACACGCATAGATATGAAGAAACATACGTGATTGTAAGCACGTGTATTTTGTCTGAATGTGAAGCCCTAAGCAATTCATCAATAAATAAACATAGCAGATCTTCTGGTATTGGTATTTTGGAAAGGACCACTTTACCTTCTTTACAATAGAATATTTGTGTTTCTCAATGAAACAACATAGCACGATATTAAGCACAAATCCTTGGAGGTGGGAGCTTTAACCGATGAATATTGTGCGTGGGATAGCATCTTCTCGCATAATTATGGAAAGAATCTGTTTGTATTCTTCTAGCATGTAGTCTATTATTAATTCCTTGAGATTGATTTTCACCATCTAAATTTGATGATCGAACAAATTCATTATAATCTTGATCTATAAAAAAATTTAGAATTATTTACATGCGAATATTAGCAAGAAAACATCTAATCCATTCCAATTAAAACAGAATGCTAACTACTTGCTCTATCACATATAGGAGCTCTTGAAGTGGAGGCTTCATGTTGATTTGTCGACATTGTGCAGAATTTAGTTGGCATGGGAATTTGACGTAGCAAAACTCTTCCACTAACTACATTTAAGGTCGAGCCTATTGTGAGTGTATATGAAGTTCAATCGTCAAATATATGAATCGAAAGAGGTTTAAAGAGTACACTAATCTATAACATGCCTAGATTACTGAAAGTTTCATAGTGTGTATATGGTGTCTCAGACGTGTTAGGAATTCCCAAAGATGAATTGTTGGATAAGTGAGGATGAAATATATGCTCAATTCGCTCTGATGAATGTAGTAAAATAGTGGCATTACTTGCTCTTCTTTGTTGATAAAATTGCCGTCTTCTTGCCTTTTGTGCTTCATGCTGCTTTGGAGTCATTATTTGTCTCTGTTCTCTTGCTCAAATATGATCAATTTCTCTCCTTTGCTTAGTTGCAATATTAAATAAACTTGATGTTCAATATTTTGTGAGATATATGTGAAGCACAAAATTATCGAATTATTATGTTATAATTGAAATTGGGATTGCATTGCCGGCATTTTCTTGTGTTGACGCACAATTTTCATTTATTTCCATTTGTTGGTGATGAATGTGATGTCTTATTGATTAAGTGTGCATCTTGCTCTTCCAAATTTATCTGTTGTCTCCTTTCTCTATTGACAATTCGATATCTTTCCCTTGATTTCTCAGCTTGAGCGACAATGTCTTTATAAATATAATTTGATCCTTGAGAATTTGTTTCTTGGTTGTCCTGCTTAAGAATAATTAGGATGTAAAGATATAAAGTGGAAATATGAATGTATATATGTATATATATATATATATATGGAATTAAAGTAAGAAAGAGATAAAAGAATACAATTGAAGAAATAAATAAATGTATTATTATATGTAAATAAGCGTAAATAGGAGTAGGTTGCCATCAAGTTAGTATGTACGATAAGCTTGTATATGTTATCAAATATTTATTGGTGCATAACAATGGATAAAATATTAATTATGCCATTAATTATATTTCATTGTACATAAAGCTTGTATATGTTATCAAATTCAGTTTTCAAATCAATACTTTTTTTCCCCTTATTATGCGGAAAGAATCAGAAACCTGCCAAAATCGAAAAAATTGATACTTGTATACATTATCAAAATTTAATGCTCGTATATGTTATTTGAAAAAGAATCAATTATTTGTACATAATGCTTGTATACATTATCAAAACCAATCATATAAAGAAGTTATTAGTTTTAGTTATATATTAATTTACAATGTAGAAAATTAAATATGACATCATCTATATCCTTATCTATATATTCCTCTTATATGCACTTATATTTCTCTTTTTTACTCCAACAAAAATATATAATAAGATAAGAAATAGTATAAGTAGACTTGTATAGTCAATGACATTGTTGGTTGCCTTCCTCCCAAATATAACATAATTCACCAAAGTACTGATGGTTAAAAGGCAAAGCATCACTTCATAATTTGCACTATAGAACAATCTTGAGAAGAAAACAAAAATCGTATGCAGAAAGAATGATCTTTTATAGTAAACTATATGAATACTTTTGTCATTAAATTAAGAATAAAATAAATAAATATGGTAATATTAAGAATTACCAAAACAATTAATCAACAAATAGTTACACAAACCTGAATATCTTAGTAGAAGATATCCACCAATCTCCTACTTTCCTTGAAGCCTTGATGGAATGATACCAATAAATTTGAATTTACTGACAAAAAAATATTAAATAAGAAAAATAACATATTATGTTATTATGAATAATAAGACAATATTAAAACACATAATGCAAAATTCATAATAAGTATACAAAAAAAAATGCTTTTAATTTTTTTTTTTTTGTGAATTTAACCGTGGAGTTGAAATTAAACAATTATTTTTGGCAAATGACAAGCCAAAAAGAAAACAAATAGACAATTCAATGGAGTATTTATAAATTCTGTATATATAAAAACATAATCTCCCAACCGTTAATATTAGCACCAATCGAGCCTGAAAGTGAGAGTTGCGTCGAGTTGCCACGACTGCAGGAATGTGGGGTATTAGGGAGGTTTTTCTATTCTCTTCACACGAAAATTCAATTAAACTGATTATTAATATATAATTTTTCGAAAATTATTATAAAATATACATTAATCTCATGTGTTTGCTTAAAGACGTGGAATTGTTACCTTTGGGTAGGAAATCCTAGGAGATGTCTACTTGCATCTTAGGAGAAACCTAGTTGTAGTTGGAACATATTTAAGGAGTTAAGAGTATTGGGAAGAGATAAAATTTGTAAAGAGGGAGTTGTAGATATTGTATAGAGGGACAGTTAGTAGAAGGAAGGAGTGATATGGATTGAGGAGAGGCGAAATAAGTGGAAAGTTTAAATTTTGAAAATTTTGATTGGTAATTCATTTATAGAATTTTTGCAAAAATAAAAATAGTCTCAATATTAAAATTAAATAATAAAACCACAGTTCTGCTTTATTTTTTTCTCATTTTAGTTTCTTTAAAATTAAAATAATAACACAAAAAATATTAATTAATTTGGTATTAGGTGTTTTTCACTATTATATGGAATAAAAAATTTATAAGAATGAAAATGAAATATCAAATTAAAATTTATTTACTTAGAACGAAATGCATTTTTAGTTTCAATTTAGTTTTATGGAAAAATATATATTTATATCATTAAAAACTTGAAGGTGGTGGAGATGTTGAGATGGTATAATTTTCTCATTAGAGTCAAGTATATTAGATTATAAATCATTAAAAATCACAATTAGATCAATATAAGTAATTCAAATTCCTATCAACAAAATATCTATCCATCATATCATATATACGTATATATATAGTCATAGGGCTGTCAATGGAGCGGATTTTAATCCGCATTCGATTTGAATTCGATTCAATTATTTAGGATCTTTAATCGATAAAAGATTCGATGGATATGATCTCATTAAAAAAGTTTAAAATCCAAAAGAAATAGAGCGAATATGGATATTGCTCGATCCGATCCATTAATAATCCAAATATGAATATATTTAATAACATACATATATGGTATTATACATATATATACACATAGTCTTATAGTAATGCCAAAGTAGATATTTGGATGAAGGAAGTCATGTGTTTTTCATATAAATTGTTAGATTTTGAGTTTATTTACATCATAATTATATAACTTGTTTTTCTATTTTTATAACAAAAAATGATGTGGGAAGAATAATAAGTAGGAGTTGAATGCCATAATATGGCAATAATGCAGTGTAAATTTCGATTGGATCAGAATGAGTTTATTTTTTATAGAACTTTGAGTCTATAGTTAATTGATTAAGAATCATATATAACTGTGTATTTATAATGTCAAATAAGTACTATTATTAGCAATGGAACCTAAATTGTAATGATATGGTAAATGAATGTGATTGAATTAAATTATATTGTTGCTTTTAATTGATTAATAGACTTGAAAATTTATTCATTAGTCTATTGTGTAATTTTTTTTAAGGATGAATATTTTGAATTTAGATTCTACTAGATTTTTAGAAAAATAATAAATATATGATGATTTTTGAAATATTCGAATTTGAATTTTTTTAGATATTCGACGAATATTCGACTTTTATTTGAATTCAAATATGATTATACCAACTACAAATCCGATGAATCTTGAATTGGATTTGGATCTAATATATTACTTTCGGATTCGAACTTGGATTTGGCATAATCCAATCCGAATCCGACCCATTGACAACCCTATATAGTCATATAAAAAGAGGATCAATTCAAAGGAAGCAATTCAAGCAGTGAATCATTATACTTGCTAGAATTTGTTGAGACAAATCTTCAGTTATAGATTAATCTGCAAAGAAATTTTTTTTATAAGCATGCATTTTAAAAGGTATATCTAAACACACATAATTAAATAAAATATACAGAAGAACTTATAAATAAAATATGGAAATACACCAAATTTCTATCAACAAATATCTAACAATTAAAAAAAAGCCATTCCATGTACTGAAATATTACACTAACCAAAATTTATATGCAAAAGCACTGTGCCAATTTTAATTTATTTGTGCAATCCAAAGATGAAGGGGATAAAGCAGGAGCAGGAAATCTTTTTTGTGTGTATTGAACCTCCTCTTTTTATCTCTAAATTTAAAAGTGAAAGACTCCCTTTTTTATTCTCTCTTTATTCCTCCATCTGTTTTTATTTTTAAAAACTCCTCATGGGAAAAAGTATTTGTTTTGCCTACAAAACAGACAGCAAAAACCATTAAAGCAAAGAAAATTAGGTCATAACTCTCCTGGTGATTATTGGGTTCCCTTTTTTGCCTCTGCTTGGAACTATATATGCTTTTCTTCCCATCTCTTGACACATGTTTACATAAAAAAAGGGCAGAAAATGAAAAATTAACAACAATTTTTCATTAAGAAAGTTTGAATAAAATTGTTGGCTATTATAAACTAAAAAAATAAAAATTGAGCATACCTTAAAACATAAAATTATTTCTGAATTCCATCTCTTGAGACATATCTACATTAAAGAATACAAGAAATAAATAATTTCCAACAATTTTTAGTAGTAGGGGAGATTAACTTCATATGTTCATAGTAACATGAAAAAATAACACCTTAGAGAATCTGACCTGTTGTTGAAATTACTTGGAAGTTATAGATAATGAGAAGCCCATTTATTTAGTGGGGAACGAGTTATGGGTAATTGGGAGGAGTTGGAGAATGTGTAGCGAGTTATGCACAGAAAGATGTAGGGTTATATTAGGAAAAATAAATTTTGGTTTAGCAGATAGTAATGATTGTTTTGAGTGTGTAAAGAGGATTTTTTTTTCCTTCTTTTTTTAAATAGTATAAATATAGATAAATGAATTTAGATCTAAGGAGCATATGAAGATTGAGGCCCAAAAGAGCTCAAAAATGTGAATTATACTGGGAAACAGATATAGCAAATGAAACTCCATAGTTTCTAGCTATATTTGTATGTGCAGAATATTTCAACTTAAATTTTCTATTTCAATTTTATGTATGCATGTCAAATATATTTGATTTATAATTAATAAGTATCTAATACACTTAATATATATACATAAAAATAAAACGTACATTAGAATAGAGATCAAAATGATAAAAATTATGATGTGAAAAAATTTGAATAGCGTAATGAAAGATTTAAATTTTAGGTCTAGTATGATGAGCAAAGAAACTATTGAGTGGCCACTTTATTCAATAGTATTACTCTCATACTTATATGTATATACAAATATTAAATTTAAATATTTAATCTCATATTTTATGTGTAAAATTAATACCAATAACCAGGCTAGGGCTCACTCGATATTATATGCGTAAGATTTAATGTTTAAATTGTAACGAAGCCTTATTCGTATAAATAAATTAAAAATTAAAAGAGCCTTGCTCCGCTCGCGGTCGTAATGGATACTGATTTTCCCATTCATAAATCATTTAGTCAACCCTCTTTGGACTCTCCGTCATCAATAATGATTAAATCTGATACGTCAAACTCTAAAGCCGAAGGGCGTAGAAATGTGATGTTGCACGTCAATAATAACAATCTACCGTTCCGCGTATTCCCGTCCCGTCCCGACCCCAATCCCCGTTCACATTTCAATGCGCACATTCAGAGACGCGTATTGCACTCAAGCTTGATACCCCTAATCCCCAGTTTCACTCTCCTGAGAGGGTCGGCGGCTGGGTTTTCGACTGTTATTATTATTAGTTATTAATCTGTTCGTTGCATCGAAAAATAATTTTAAATTTAAAATTTTATTATATTTAATATTAATTATAATTAAATACTTATATTTTTTATATTTAATCCTACAAATATTACAAATATTAAATAAAAACACTAACTTAAAAAAAATTAATAGAAGTTTTATTGCAAATAATGTAATAATTGAAACAATATTGCATTTGAATGAAACTTATAATCATCAAATCAAATGTTCTTGGAGTTGTACCTTTCCTTACAAATCTTCATATTTTACCTATACAAAAAATATATATTAAAAGAAAACAACATTTAGAATAATAAAATAAAATCTTTAATATCTATAATTAAATATATATGATGTAAATACTAAAACATAAAACTTACCTTGTATGTCTTTTATCCATATAACAACTCTCAAAACTCATGCGTTATTGCATTTCTATATAAAAAGCAAAAAGAAAAAAGAAAAAAAAAGAAATTAATTGCTAAGAGTAAATAATTTATAAAATTAATGAATTACGTATAAAAATATAGGAACCTCGATATCTCTTTCATATTCATAAACCTTTTTTCTATCAATATTGATGTGGCTTTAAGTTCCTTATAGAGGATATGGGAGTTGTATTACTAGGGAGTCGACCAAGGAGGCCGGGTATTCAGGATGGTGTATAACTTTGGGGCTTGAGATCTGCAATCACAACACACGTTAAGCTAGCCGAGGTGCCCTCGGCAAAGGCACTCCGACGCTCAAGTTAGTTTTGGTCGAGGTTGAAAGATCGAACATAATATAGAAAATGTAAAGTTTGTAGTGTATGGGATATTACCTTGAGCGTGGTTGGGCCTAGAGTATTTATAGTTTTATGCCTGGCGTGATTTTACCTAAGTACCCCTATTGGGTGTACTAACTTTTTCCCATATCAGGGAGTTGGGAGTCATTTTATGTTCAGATCACAGTACTGTGCCAGGTGGCTAAATTTCTTATTTTTTCTGATAAACTGTGCCAGTGAGGGCACGTCTCTGCCAAAGTTGTTGGCAGGATTGTTAGAGTTGTCAGAGTTGTTGGTAGGGGTTTCACCGGCTGCCACGTGTCATTAGTGCAGAGGAAGTTGACTTGTCGGACTGATAAACACGGCAGGGATCCGAGTGAATGCCGGAATGGTCTTAACGTCGATTCATATCGACCACACTCGAATGTTCGAACTTCTGGAGTGGTCCTGAGGTCAATACGGGTTAACCGCAAACTCTACCAAGTGAGGTCGATACCGGTCGACCAAACAGATTTACTGTTGGGCCTCATGGGCTGCCTCGTTTGATGTTGGGCTTGTTGGGCCTACTGGGTTATCTCATATCAAATATATTTGTAGAACTGCATTAAATATATAGAATAGATCTTAAAATAATAATAGTCACATTATTTCAAATAATAGATCTTCTAAGATATCTAATGATTTTAACCTTAAATTTTTTATTTTTAATTTTTTTAATATTATTAATAAAAATAAACTCTATCTTTAAATCACTTGTTCCAACTATTTCTCAAAACTCCGACTTAAGTTGTTACCATACAAATTGATAATAGTTTCATAATTTTAATTGTAACAATATCTAATCTAATCATAAAAAGATAATCTATGGGTTTCCACCAACAAAATAATAAAAATACACAAACCACATAGTAAAATAAATTCATAACAGAAAAAGAAATAAAAATATCAATCAATGAGGAAAATTTATGTAGTTAGTAGAAATAAAATAATTTACCATATAATTGAAACTTCAAATTATTTATAAATTAACCTGTGTCATAAATATAAAAATTAATAAAATTAAAAAACTACATGTAAATTACAAAATAGCAAATCAGCATAATAATAGGCATAAAGCAAAACAAACATCTAATGCCTATCTATTTCTCAAACACTTTTTTCCATTTGTGAGGTAGGACAATCTCCTGCACTTTTACTTCAATAATTGAAAACAGATAAATTCTTTTTAAAAGAATAAAATCAAACAAAATGAATATAAGAAAAAAATAACTTTTATGGGTCCTCTAAAAAATTCTTGCATAATTATTAATAAGTTGCACAAAAAATTACTTTTCAAATTTCATAATTACGTAAATTAATGAAATATTCTTATAACATTGAACTAAGAAACTAATAAAAAAATAAATAAATCATGGGTTAAAGGAAAATCATAATATGGAAAAAGTAAAAAAATCGACCAAAACCAAAAAAATTAATATAAAATTTTAATTTACCACAAAATCAATACTTCGAATTCCTTTCATAAGTTAACCTGGCTCATAAACATAAAAATTTATTAATATTAGTAAATCATATAAAAAATTACAAAATACATGCAAAATCTAAACAAAAAAAAAAAAAAGAATTTAACTCACCAATTAAATGAATTTATAGAGGTTAAGACAAAAAAAATTATTTTTGTACCTTTAAATATTAGTGTATTGCATGTTTGGCTATTTTTAGTATGTATTACTTGTAGGGATTGTGAGCTTAAATTAAGGAACTTAACTTAATTAAAATATTAATTTATGGTATAAAATATAATTTAGGGAATATGAAATTAAAGTAAACTTTTTTGAACTAAATATAAAGAGGCAATAACAGCTGACTAAAGGCAGTAACAGGCCTTGTTTTGAACTAAATATAGAGAGACAATAACGGCTGATTAAAAAATATAATTTTTTGAACTAAATTATGGTATATCAATTATTCTTAGATATTAAATACAATAATAGCTTATTAAAGGCAAGATTTTAAAACTTTAAAGGCATGGATTAAAGGGAAAATTTTTAAAATTTTCAACATATATAATTTTAAAATTTTAATTGGAGGAATAAAAGTGTAAATACTAAACATATAAAAAGTTATATTAATAAATTTTGAAAAGATCAATTAGAAACAAATTTTATTAAATAAAAATGGTATATTTGGCATAAATAAACTAATTTCATTATGTACTCAAACTGAATAATAATAGATTAACTTAATATTTATTTTATATATATAGAGAGAACTATAAAATTAAATTCCATGTAGTAATTAGTAAATTACATAAAAATATTAGAATTAACTATTAAACAATATAATGAAGAAGTTACAAAAATTATATATAAATATTGGGAGTTGTTATATATATATTATAGAAATATGCTAACATGAAGAGAAGAAAAATATGGAAATATGTGAATACATGTAATAAGAAGTTACATATATTATCTATGGAAATGCTTGATATAGTAAAAATAGACAAAACTAACTTATCTATATCAGTGCTACATAACAAAGATACATAAAATATGCTTGAATATCATTTTACTTTATATGTATATATTAGATGATGATGATGATTATTATTATTGTTTCCACCACTCTCTTACTCCCTCTTTTCGCTAAAATACTATAGTCCCATCTCGAAGAAGTTTTTCTTCGTCTTCACGGTATACTCTCTTTCTTTTACTATCTATGTGGATACAATGTTTTGGGGGGGGCTAGAAGGTTTCATGTGATTACATATAGCCCGTATGAGGGGACTTGTAATAATGCAGTCCAACGTGGGACGACAGTGTCGTTTCATAATTTACTTTTTAGTTGATAAGATGAAAAGGGCTTTGCAAAAGTTTGCTTTTTGATGAGATTTTTGGGGACCCTTTAAGTTTCTGTGTCTGTTTATTTATTAATTATTTGCATTGAAATTTACGAATGGAGTTACTGACTGGTGGTTCTGTGGATTCCCATATAAAAAGTGCTGGTTGTTCCAGTAGTGGAGGACATGACTCACTCTCCTCTAAATTGAAAATTTTTGATAATTTCCCTACAGAAAGTTTTTACCTTTTTTTTTAATGTACTTTTTTGCTGCTGGTGCGGTTCTCGTTTTCAGTTTCTCCTTTAATTCTTTACTTTTGAAAAGTCTATCGTGGGACTGACGGGTAGTGGGGTCTTCTTGTATTGAATTCCCTTCTCTAGGTATCTGAGGTTTCTTGGTCAAAATTTTGTGCTCACCAAGGAACTGAATTCAGATTTGTTTTTGACTTTTCCTGCTTCTGATCACCACGTGAAATTTTTGCTAAATGAGTCTTAAGACAAGGTTTTGCTCTGTTGTTTATATTCTTCATTACTTGGTATGCATCTTGGGATGCTAATTAGTAGCGGTTTAATCTTTCTGTTTATTACTTATGCTTTTGTTCAATGACCATCGAGTGTGGTTTGGTATTACGCGTAAGCAGAAGTGATTTTAGTACATTGATTCCACATGTAGCATCATTAGTATAATAGTTTTATATATTTTTGAACGCTGGAGGGAATAGTTTCATGTGCCAAAGTTAGGCCAATTGTTGCATGTTGCTCTGTTTAGGTCTGTAATATTATGTATAATACCTTGTCTCATTCATATGTTTTGTTTTCTTTTGTTTAATAATTTAATTTTTCTGTATTCCTCGCTGACTGTGATGAATCAGTAATATGCGTTCTTGTTCCATTTTTCAGTGAATTTATTGTTCTTGGATTTGGCATCATTTAGCAAATTAACCTGTGGGATTAGTTTTCAAATTGGAATTGTAGTTCCAATTCATGCTTCTCTTCCAGAACCCCCATCAGCTATGGAAAACATATCCCCCCCTTCTGTTGATGCAATTATTCCACCTGTGGAAAATAAGAAAGTGAGTTGTTCTTTGTCCTATAATGCAGCAACTTGGCAAGTAGTTATATGTCTTATGTAATAACCGTTTGAGTGATGTTGATTCCAAGTGATTTAAGCTTTTTGCAGGATGAGAAAGAAGAACCATGGTTGTTGGAATACATTACTTGTCTCCTTTCTCTTGCAGTATTTGGAATTCTTGGGGTAATCTGCTAAACTTTTCTTACATGCATTGGTTCCTAGAGTCAGTGGCTTGAACCACTATTACTAAATTAATGCAGCTAAACTCTGCAGATGACCATTAAATTTAAGTTTTTGAACTTGTAGAAGTTATATTTTACAAAACTCCTTTGCAAGAAGTTAGTATCTTATTTTCTTCAAGAGCCATGCTAGCTAGGGATAGAGCCATAATTTTTTATTACAGGGGGCGAAATTGAATTATAAAAAATATAATATTCTGTAAATTTGAAATGATAAAGATGGACAATGGTAAAGTGTATATTCTCAATAAAAGAAGGGTCATTTTATAATTTGAAAAATAATAAAATTATAATATTTTAAGATTTTCAATATAAAAAATCAAATTTTAAAATTTTGAGGGGGTTGGTGGCCCCTCTCAGCCACCCCCGTGCCTCTGCTTTTGATCCCAGCTGGACAAAGATGAAAAACATATGATATCCTGGAAAGACTCTCGTTTGTTCCTTGAATAAATTTGTAATTCCTGTGATTTCTCCTGTCCTTCTGGGAGATTCACTACTCTACTGTGTGTTAGCGTGCAAATGATAATACTTTCATATCTCCGTCAGTATGATTTTCTATCCACAACAAGTTGAAGCACATGGCATCCATAATTGCAGAAATTTTATAGTTTTTCTTATGATATCTTGGCCAGG
>JACGDI010005455.1:942933-956444 GCA_014898725.1 Jacaranda copaia | reverse complement strand
GACCGACCAAACAAACAATGGCTATATTCATACACATCTGGACATTCTCAATTGCTATTACCATGTATACATCCGACTAAACAATTATGTGTGTAAGAATATTCTTGACTGAACATCTCAAAACAGATGCAAATTGGCTCAACATTGTTGTGAAGGGACTGGACAATAATGCAGATCAGAGTAACAACAAATATATCACTCCTTGTTGATTTTAATACATTTCATTCGTCCATTATTATCTACATCATGTACTAACACGTAGTGGTAGATTAGCATAAGGCTACTAGAAACACTTCTTGAAGTAATGTAAGTGTTCAGAAATTGGATAGTTTGATCTTTTTGTTCAAAATGGTTTCCTGGCTTTCTTTCATTTGACATTCATTTTACTGAGAACTAATATCTACCCTTTCAGGTTGGTTCATTTCTGATGGGTTGGTTAGGCGTTGTTTTTAAAGGAGACATTATGAAAGTTTCGGATCATTTAGCCATTGGGTTGACGACTGGTTTCCTGGGAAGCCTAACAACTTTCAGTGGATGGAACCAAAAGATGCTTGACCTCAGCGTCGAAGGCCAATGGGTCTTTGCTGTCCTTGGTATTCTTGTAGGTAATTATACACTTCAAATGAATTATGCATTAGGGAAATTATATATTCAACTTGGAAGAAATAAGTAGGCTATCTTTGATCTTGTCATTTATGCATCTTGACAGGCTTGTTTCTAGTTGCCTATTCAATCATTTTTGGGATCGAGACTGCCAAGGGGTTCAAATGGCTTTACAGACGGTCAAATATGAGACTCTTCTGCAATATGACTACTTGTAATTCAAACAAGTTCCAGTGTCTCTTGACATTCATGGTGATGCTTCTACTGATGCTAGGCCTACTATGGGGTATATTTGGAGCTTTGGAGAAGAAAGAATTTAAAACCGGCAGTAGTGACGCTCAGTTGTTCTTAGCTTGCATGGTAGGCCCTTTTGGTGTCTGGATTAGGTGGTTCTTAGCTCGTTTTAACGGGCTTGGCTTAGGCAAAAACGGCATGCTAAAATGGATGCCCTTTGGGACTCTTGCTGCCAATGTCCTTGCAGCTTGTGTAATGGCTGCCCTGGCCATACTGAAGAAAGCGGTAAGGATTTCCCATAACATCGTTCTGCATAAATTATTCAGTAATATTATTACATTAACAAGAGTCTCTTTTCTTTATAGGTTAAAACTAAGACTTGTGTAACTGTGGCATCTGGGATCCAATTCGGGCTGCTAGGTTGCCTGAGTACGGTTTCAACTTTCGTTGCTGAATTTCATGCAATGAGAGTAAGCAGGCATCCTTGGAGGGCTTATGCTTATGCAGCAACTACGTTTCTAATCTCGTTTATTTTGGGAACTCTTATATACTCAGTACCATTCTGGACCAGGGGATACAATTAAGACAAGACGACTAAGGTTGGCCGTATTCTGATTGGCTGCTACGATGTTTTATGACAGTGGCATTACCTGTACAGTTCTTGGTTCCATTTGAGGAACATGGGATTGCTGTTAATTATTATGGAACAAGTCCAGGCAAGAAGCTTATGATACCACAGTACATAGTAGGTAACAAAGAACATAGAATATAGCTAAAAGCATGCTCTTGAAATTTTTAATACATCACCGCTGTCTGCTCCCACCATCACTGGGGAACTTGTTAAGCTTACAATAATCATAATCTTTTTACTTCATAGTCTTATATTTTGCTGGGTTTTGTTCACTGAAAATCTTTGGAATCGGCCCAACTTCAAGCTCAGCCGGTGGTTCCAAAACGCCGGCCAAGACACCCTCGTTTCATCCTTATTCACATTGGTTCTGTGGAACACAGCCTCGTACTTCCCATTGCTTAATATCTGTCAAAAGAAGAGATTACTAGAAAGTACCAAAAAATAAAAAAATAAAAACATTCATCATGGACAAAGAAATAAAATTAGAAATCAAATGAGAATACCTCAGTTTGGTCTCCAATGTACTTCACATCATGCCGATAGTCATCTCTGAAAACTTGGAGCCCTTGAACTTCATTAGGGACGAGGATGGTGAGGGCCGACATGTTGATGTGGGCCACCACACCAAGGGCGAGGTCCGGCCAGGGACACAGGAGGGTAATAGTTCATCTTCATGAGAAAAACAGTGTCTTCACCACCCATGGCTACCTTCAGTTCTTGATCTTCCAGCCTTAGCCCTAATGACAGCCATCTCATCTTGTCGGATACCTCCTGAGGCATCTGTGCGTATTCTTGGTTTGCTTCCCTGCCATAGTTTAATTTTCTACTAATTAAATTCAAATTTGCAAACTAAATATATAGTTTTTGTTTTACATAAAAAAGTTGGCAATGTGACCAATGTAGCAATTCTTAGGTTTGAACATATAAGGCGATGAAATATTCGATTTCATTTGAGCTGTATATTTATAAATATGACATATTTTTTCTGTTGAAAAAAAGGTTGAGAGATGTGGCAAGCAAGCTACCAAATTTGAACAATTAGCCAAGCTTTTGATTGGATACAAAATTATTGATGATCTATTTAATGATATTTTTATGAAGATTCTATTTATCGTTGTAGGATTCATTCTATAGTTCCCTTTCAAATGATAGTAGGACAGTTGCGTGCCAAGATGGTAGGGTAGGGTGGGTGTTAGTACTCAAATTGCGGCCAATCTTTCTAGCTGCTTTGCACTTGGCTCAAAGCATGTGAAATTCATCAGTACCTTATAAGGATGTTAGGACCCAGCATATTATATGTAAGCATAACAATTTTTTGAGCATGATCATATAGTTCTTGTCATTGCAAAATGTTCAATCTAAATCATAATTATTGTGGAAACATTGATAAACTTGCCACCATCAATATAAATTAAATTGAAATTCTAAAATGGTAGTTATCGGACTACTACTATCATAAGTAGATACAAATTTTGTAGATTCGTATTTGTGATCTTACATTTTAAAAGTTATGGACCATGCCAATTATGCAAACAAAATATTTAAGCTAAAAATATTGAAAGCAATCTAACATGTAAGAGGGTGGATTCTTGGGCCAAAACTTATAGTTGGTGGCCGTAGGTGTTCATATCTTATAGAACAAATGATCCACCCAACCCTTCTTAATTGCCTTCAACCTCCTTCTATAGGGTAGTTCGATATCCTTCCATTCCAAACTCAGGACTCATGGCGATCATCTCTTTCTCTTCCATTGGCAGCCCAAAAAACTCTCCCAACTTTCTACAACTTGGAAATGACCTTGTCGGGCATCCCATGGTTCACAAATTGGAATATCCCCCACTCCCTACTTGCCTCACTTATCAGCCCAAAGATTTTTTCGTCGCCGGAATCGCCGCCTAGATTGATCACCCGTAACTCTAGAACCACCCCATGCAAGGTGGTCATCGATGGCTACTCTTTTTCAGATTGAATGAGTTCGGGAGGAATGGTGCCTGTATGCTTGGATAGAGACACTATGGCTCTCCATTGGGAAAAATGCAATTTTAGTCCTCTAACTATGCGTTGCTGTGAAAAGAGGATATTAATAATTCTTGTTTTCCAATTTAGTCCACTACGGCGACTAGTTTAGCATATTAAGGACATTTTCCCGCAATTTAAGGACAATTTGCTAGAAATTGCACATTATCTCGCCGGAATTAGTCATGTGCATCTCACATGACTTCAAAATTGGGGATTTTGTGACACTTGACACTACTTAATGGAGTTGGCCGCTTATGTGGCATTTTTCATCATGTAGACCGCCATGTGTGCATTGTGCCGAAATCAGCACTCCAGTGGCATGAAACAAGCCACATCAACCAAAAATATCCATGGAAAAATAATGTTTCTCATATTCGAATTTGAGACCCTTGCCATGTGAAAATATGCAACAACCATTACACCACCATAGCTTAATAGCAAATAGATTCATTTTGTTTAATATGTCTACGGCTGAAAGAACAACAAAAACTTGTAAATTAAAAAAAAATTGTTTATTACAAATATTTTATTATAGATTGAAAAATATATTTTTCTGAATGAATAAATTTTTAAATTTTCATAAATTATCATAAAAATGATAATTTTGATATAAATATTGTAAAAAAAAATTCAATATTTTTTGTTAATTTAATTTTGAACAAAATCTAAATTAGATAAAATAATTACAAAATGGTTAAAACAAAGGTAAATCTTTTTTCGTTAATTGAATTTTTATTTTTATTAAAAATTATAAAATTAATTTTCATTGAAAATTACAAAATAATTTTTTTCAATTTAATTTTCACTACCAATAAAAAAAATTCATTTATAATTTTCATTAAAAAAATTTCACTACCAATTTTCATTCAATTCTTATTAAATTGGAAAAAATTAATTTTGTAATTTTTAACCAAAACTAATTTTTTATAAAAATAAAAATAAAAATTCAATTAATGAAGAGTTTTTCTTATCTTTGTTTTGATTAATTTATAATTATTTCATTTAATTTAGATTTTTTAAATTAAATTAATAAAAATTATCAAAATTTTTTTACAATAATTATACCAAAATTTTCATTTTTTGTGAAAATTTATGAAAATTTAAAATTTATCCATTTAGAAAAAATATATTTTTTCAATTAATGAAAAGTTTTTCTTATCTTTGTTTTAATTAATTTGTAATTATTTCTATTAATTTAGATTTTTAAATTAAATTAATTAAATTATCAAAAAAATTTACAATAATTATGCCAAAATTTTCATTTTTTATTATAATTTATAAAAATTTAAAATTTATCCATTTAGAAAAATATATATATTTTCAATCTACAACAATAGATTTGTAATAAACTTATTTCTTTAAATTTGAATTTTTTATTTTTTTAATTTACAAGTTTTCTTGTTCTTTTGGCCATAGACATATTAAACAAAATGAATCTAATTGCATATTTTCACATGGCAAGGGTCTCGGTTCGAATCTAAGAAACAACATTTTTTCATGGATGTTTTTGGTTGATGTTGCTTGTTTCATGCCACTGGAGTGCTGATTTGGGCACAAATGCACATGTGGCAATCTACACGGTGAAAAATATCACATAAGTGACTGACTCCATTAAATAGTGTCGAGTGTCACAAAATCCCCAATTTTAAAGTCATGTGAGACACATATGACTAATTCTGGTGCCGAGTGTCACAAAATTCCCAATTTTAAAGTCATGTGAGACACATATGACTAATTCCGGCGAGATTATATGCAATTTCCATCAAATTGTCTTTAAATTGCAAAAAAAATGTCATTAATTAGCTAAATTAGTCGCCGTAGTGGACTAAATCAAAAAACAAAAATTATTAATGTCCTCTTTTCGCAGCAGCACGTAGTTAGAGGACTAAAATTGCATTTTTTCCGCTCTCCACCTCCATTTTTTTTCCTAAGTGCTACTGTTGTTTCTTTTCATGGCTTCTTGTTTCCTTTATAGAAGTAGCTTTTCTTCAAATGAACGCTTGATTGAAGCGTATTGCATTATTGAGGTAGGCGTGGTCGAAGGACCAAAACAAAGCCGCCACAACAACTCACGCTCATGGCGTTGGTAGGTTCTTGAGTTTAGGCCTTTTGGACATGTTTTCATTTCATTGTCTTTTTAATATTTTAGAAGTTGAAAAATTGGTTATAATTTTTAAAAATAAAAATGAAACTGTATTTGAATTTTTAATGTGAAGATAATTATTAGTTAGGCATGAGGTTGGAAATTTTGATGAATTATATTTTATTTTTTTAAAATATACAAATAAATTATATTTTAAAAATAATAGTGATTATTTTATGTCAATCAAATTTGAGTTTGATTAATGTTATAATAGAATGATAGAGAAGATTTTAAATTTTTTATTTATTTATACGTTGTTTTGAGTTTCTTGACTTCAAATATTCGACCTCATGATACTTTATGGTCAAGTGATTTGTGGCCTGGTGGCATAAGTCTCGGAGATTAGGAGTTCGAGCCTTAATGAGCTGATTTTTCCATTAATAAATCAATTAGTCAACTCGCTCTCTCTCTTTCTCATCAGTAAATGAATAAATTTAAAACATTAAAACTCTAAAGCTAAAAGGCTTAACTGTCTCTCTGTCATCAATAAATGAATAAATCTAAAACGTCAAAACTCTAAAGCTAAAAGGCTTAGAAATTGTTCCATATGTTATACTTCAATAATAACAACCTACCGATTAGATTCTCTGTTCTGACATATGTTTTATCTTTTATTTCATTTCGTGAATGTATTCCATTGTATGAATGAATATGCTTTATCTCCTATTTCATTGCATGAATGACATTTGTATTAAATATTTTTTTATAAAAATAATTAATTGAAAACTAAATACACTTGACATATATATTACATCAAAATAGAAAATGAAAGTCGAAATATAATAGAGGATCCAAATTGCAACCTACCATTTTGCATATTCCCATCCCCTCCACATTCACATTTCAATGCCCACATTCAGAGACACATATTGCACACAAGCTTGATACCCCTAATCCCCAGATTTCACTCTCCAGAGAGTGTTGGCGGTTTGGTTTTCGATTATTAATATCTTTTTTTTTCCTTATTCTCTCTTTTCTCCACAATACTGTAGTCCCATCTCAGATATGTCTTTCTTCTTCTTCAAGGTATTCTCTCTCTTTTGCTCTTTATGTGGTTACAATCTTTTTGGGGGTCTAGAACGTTTCATATGATCACATATTCTCGTATGAGGGGACTTATAATGCAGTCCAACGTGGGACGACAGTCTTGTTTCATAATTTACGTTTTAAGTTGAGAAGATGTGAAAGGCTGCGCAAAAGTTGGTTTTTTTTTTTATGTGCGCCTTCTAGTTTCTACATTTTTTTATTAATTATTAGGATTAAAATATATAAAAGTGCTGAATTGTCCCATTAGTGGAGGACAGAGTTCTCTCTCCTCTAAATTGAAAATTTTGAAAATTTCCTTACATAAAGTTTTCACCTTTTCTTTAAATTACTTCTTGGTGCTGGTGTAGTTCTTGTTTTCTGTTTCTCCTTTTCTTCTTTGCCTTTTTGAAAAGTCTATCAAGGGAATCACTGTTACTGGGTTCGTGTCGTCTTGAATTCCACTCTCCAGATTTCCGAGGTTTCTTGGTCAACATCTTTGTGCTTACTAAGGATCTGAATTCAGATTTTTTTTTTCTTTTTGTCTTTGCCTTCTTCTGATCATAGCATGACATTTTAGCTGAATAGTTTTTGTTGGGATTTGACTTAATTATTGAGAGACCAAGTTTAATTAGAATTAGAATTATTTCTTATATTATGTTTCCCAATTTTAGGAGAAGTAGCCAAGTAATTTGCTATTATAAATAGAGGTGTTATTTGATTACTTTAGAGATAGAGGACACTTGTGAAACTCATGATATGATATTGATGGGGTAGTTATTGTGAGTACGAGTGGAACAAGGTGGAGTGAGTACCTCTTTAATAGTTATGATAGGAACTGTATAAGGAGGTTTTTTGGCTTGAGTTCGGACATGTCAAATTCAAGGGTTGGCTTGTACCAGTAAAATTCTATTATAATTGAAGAAAGAAAACTCTCGTGGAAGTAAGTGGAATTTGCCGAACCACTTAAATCTGTGTTTGTTTTATTTTTTGTATCTGTTGGGTATTAATTTTGTTATCAACTTTGTAAGTGTGATTTGTGGATTTCTGATAAATTAAATCTTGTGCGTAAATTGCTTTCACTGTGCTTCAACAAATTGATATCGGAGCTTTTGGTTGGGGCTACAAGTTGAGATTTAGTTTTTTGGGGATGAACAATATCATTGGCAAATTACTTCACAATTCAAAATTTTTGATGGCAATGGGAATGTCACTCTTTGGCGAGGAAGGGTGGAGGATCTCCTAACAAGGTCTAGCAGTAGCATTGAAAGGAAGGTAGAAGAAGAACAGATATGAAGGATTTACAATGGGAAGATTTGACCTTGTATTGCGGAGATGATTGGCTTTTGGATTCTGGATGCATAATGCATGTTTGCTCCATGGTAGATTATTTGTGATTCACTTCAATCATGGAAGACATGTAATTTGTCTTTGTGCGATGATTCTACTTGGAGAGTCATGGGTATTGGAGTGGGAAAAATCAAAATAGTTGTTGGAGCGATTTGTACTTTAGGTGGTGTGACCTATGTCCTAAAGATACGAAAGAATCTAATTTCCTTAAACTAGTTGGGTTCCCAAGATTGTGAATATTTATTGAAGGTGGAGTCCTGAAAGTCACATATTAAACTGTACATGTGCATTGGCTAGGATACGTTAGTTGATGGTGTCAGGACCTTACTAATTCGGCATGTGCAGTGGTATCGTTGAAGGCCAATGGAATTTGGTTTGTGATGGAGTCATAAACAATTGCTGAGATGAGAAACCTCGTCAAGATGAAGATTATTGGGATTTGACTCGGTTATCGAGAGACAAAGTTTGACTAGAATTAGGATTCTTTTTTGTATTGTGTTTTCCAGTTCTAAGTTAAGTAGTCAAGTAATTTGCTATTATAAGTAGAGGTGTTATTTGATTACTTTAGAGATAGACGACACTCGCAAAACTCATGATATGATATTGATGGTGTAGTTATTGTGATTACAAGTGGAACAATACAAAAGGATGGAGTGAGTATCTCTGGTAGTTATGATATGGGTTGTACAAGGAGTTTTTTTGGCTTGAGTTTGGGCATGTTAAATTCAAGGGTTGGTTTGTATCAGTAAAATTCTATCATAATTGAAGAAAGAAAACTCCTGTGGAGGTAGACGGAATTTGCTGAATCACTTAAATCTGTGTCTGTTTTATTTTTTTTATCTGTTAGGTATTAATTTTGTTATCAATTTTGTGAGTGTGATTTGTAGATTTTTGATAAATTAAATCTTGTGTGTAAATTGCTTCTGCTGTACTCCAACAGTTTCATGTGCCAAAGTTTCCATGTCTATATAGAACATAAATCATTAGGCCATTTTGCAATTATTGCATTTTTGTTTCGTTCAGGTCTGTAATATTATGTATCAGGACTCGTCTCATTCACATGATTTTTTGTTTCATAAATTAATTTTTTCTGCATTCCTAGCTAACTCTGATGAATCAGTAATATGTACATTTTTTCTGCAAAAATTTTCTTATATGGAGTGGTTCCTAGATTCCGTGGCTTGAACCACTATTACTAAATGAATACAGCTAAAATCTGCAGATGATCATTAAATTAAAGTTTTTGGACTTGTAGAAGTTATATTTTACAAAACTCCTTTGCAAGAAGTTAGTATCTTATTTTCCTCGAGAGCCATCTCAGCTGGACAAAGAAGAAGAACATATGATATCCTGGAAAGACTCTTGTTTGTTCCTTGAACAAGTTTGAGATTCCTGTGAATTCCCCTGTCCTTTTGGGAGATTCACTACTCTACTGTGTGTTAGCTTGTAAATGATCATAATTTCGTATCTCTGTCAGAATGATTTTGTATCCGTAGTAAGTTGAAGTACATAGCATCCATAATTGCAGAAATGTTATATTTTTCTTATGATATTTTGGCGAGGTACTAGCTAGATATTGCCTCAAAAAACTCTTTGGACCAGAGGTAATCGATGCAACAAGTGATGGGAGCTACATGAAGCTTGATCTTCCTTCAAATATGGTTGCTCCCTCTCTCTCTCTCTCTCTCTCTCACACACACACACACACTCACAAAATGGCTACATTCTTTCACATCCGGGCACTCCCAATTGCTAGAACCATAGACACATCCGATTAAGCAGTAATGTGTATAAGAATATTCTAGGCTGCAAATCTCAAGATAGATGCAAATTGGCTCAACATTGTTGTGAAGGGACTGGACAATTATGCAGCTCAAAGTAGCAACGAATGTATCACTCTTTGTTCAATTTAATAAATTTCATTTGTCCATTATTATCACATCATTTACTAATACGTAGAGGTAGATTAGCGTAAGGCTACTAGAAACACTTGTTGAAGTAATGTTAGTGTACAGAAATTGGATAGTTTGATCCTTATGTTCAAAATGGTTCTTATCAGAACATCCTGGCTTACTCTTATTTGACATTCATTTTACTGAGAACTAATATCTATCCTTTCAGGTTGGTTCATTTCTGATGGGTTGGTCAGGCGTCGTTTTTAAAGGAGACATTATGAAAGTTTCGGATCAATTAACTATTGGGTTGACGACTGGTTTCCTGGGAGCCTTACAACTTTCAGTGGTTGGAATCAAAAGATGCTTGACCTCAGTGTCGAAGGCCAGTGGGTCTTTGCTGTCCTTGGTATTCTTATAGGTAATTATACATTTAAAATGAATTGTGCATTTGGAAAATTATATATTCAACTTGTAAGAAGTAAGAAGGCTATATTTGATCCTGTCATTTCTACATCACAACAGGCTTGTTTCTTGTCACGGCCCGAATTCGGGATATAACACGGTAATGTCTCTAAACCCAAAGACAGAGAGACATTAAGCTTCGAGTCAAATAGAGCATGCTAAATTTTCAAAAAAATTATTAAACAATCCCAAAATAAATCATCACAATAAAAAATAATTCACATATTTGTCTTAACAATCAAATTTGAGTACCCAAGACCTCAAAGAAAATTTCTTAATCAACTAACAAGAAAATTTAAACATCAATTAAATCTATTCTATTAACACCAATCTCTTGTCATCATTCCAAAGCTGCTCATCTTCCTCATCTTGAACTATGTTGCCTGCAAAATGATGAATCAATATCTTATGAGTAATACTTCCCCCAATCAATAAATCTTCTTCTCCTCCTACTGGAGTTGAGCATGTATAAATATCAAAATAGGAAGTATGATTGCTAAGGGAAAAAAAATTCACTTTCACTTTTTTTTTTAATAAAAACAATTCAATGCAAAAATCAAGAATCATCTTATCAAAAAATTTTCAAGACACACTTTCAGAGTAATCCAAAACAAAAGTTACACAACTTACCAGAAACTTTCAATTCATTATTAACCATGCTCATGAACTCTCGGGATTTTAATCAGTTACCTTGGCCAAAATCTTAACTACAATGCTGTTAAGTGGTTTTAGAAATCTAAACTACAATGCATTAAGGGGATTCAGAAGTTTTAACTACAACACTATTAAATGGCTTCAAAAATCTTAACTACAATGCTACTAAGGGCTTTGAAATTCTTAACTACAACATTGTTAAGTGGCTTCAAAAATCTTTAGCTAGAGTAACCTCATAGCAGAGTTCCAGAACTGTTGCTATCGATCATTTAGAGCATAGATCATTTTTATTATGTTTATTTTAATGAAGAATACTATGTTTGTCGGTTAGTCATGGCTCTGTCCTTATCATCAGATATAAATTGATGCTAGTTCTTTATGGTAAACTATGATCCAGTATTCATGCATCAAACTTGCAACTGAATTTGCCCGAAATCCAAGAACTTTCTGAAGCTTATACATCTTGTTGCAGAAAAAGGCCCTCATTTAGCAAAAAATTTTGGGCTTCGAAGACCCATAAACTCTTCGGGAAAAGCTACGTGGACTGGTTCGCATAAACATAACAGGCCGTCTGATTTTATAATGGGTTGTCTTAGGACATAAGCATGTTCTTTATTAGGCCGTTTTGCCTCCAGTTTGTGGAATATTAAGAGGGTGCTCGATTAAGTTTATTTAAAACATCTCATAAGCTTCTGCATCTTATAAGAAGTTTTTGAAATTTATAATATATTAGATCTTATTTTTAATATAAGTTGTTGAAGTGTTTGCATAAAATAAGATTTTGGAGCTTATAACATGTTAGTAATTGCAATTTTCTAATTAAAATGGTTAAAAATAAATGAGTTTGTTAAGATTTGAGAAATAAGTTAAGGTCTTCTTATTTTTTTTAAAAGAGCTTATAAGATGCTAACATCTTATTTTAGAATCTTATTAGCTTTTTTTAAAAAAAAAATTAATGAAATGTTTTAAGGAGCTTATAAGCTTACCCAAACACCCTCTAAGTCGAATAGTAGCATACGACTTATTTAAAATTTCTATTTGAAAGAAACAATTCGAAAACACTTTATTTGAGATTTTTTATATTCTATAGTTGCCACGTCTCTCTCACTCTCTAAAGAATTGAATTGATTGCAGTTTTTCTTATAGAATTGTATTAATTTTGATTGTTATTACCTCATTACCTTTATCTGAATTACCCATAAGCATATTGTTATTTGCACTTTAAAGTTTGTTATTGACACTTCACTTGGTTTTTAGTATATAGAAATTGACCATTATATACATTTATTTCAATACATCATTTAATTTTAATTGGTTGGACAATTATGCCCTTAGTATACTATTCTTTGTCCTATTAAATATAATCTTGATTCACTCATAACCTTGGTTCATTTCATATCAAACTTGATAGAGCACATAAAAAAGAACAGATTATTCCATCTATAAATTCAATCATCTAATTGAAGATATGACTATGAACTTTAATAGGAAAATAATAGCATCTCTACAAAATAGTATATTTTTACACTCCAATTGTGGGTTTTTTTTTACTTCATAAAGATTGATGTGTAAAGTTATTTTAATTAGAAAAATGAAATAAAGTAAGAAAAGAGCACTTCACCTTGTTATTTAGGCCTGGCAAAAAACCACCCACACTGTAGTACCCAAAAAAATGTGAATAATAGGCCAAATTTTCTCCATTCAATAAAATGCGGGTAATTTTACTCACCACCTAATTATCTGCCTCTTTTTGGCCCAACCCATGGATAACACGTGAATAATCATATATTAAAATTTTCTCTAATTTTCACAAATAATTTGGAGGATTCAACATATTTTTCTATGACAACAACAATGTCTAAGTGGTATTTAAAACTTTAGTTAAAAAAACTTTTGACATATAATGGAATTTAAATTTGAACTTTGAGGTGTAATATAACTTAAAATCAATAGATGTTTAAACATTTAAGTTGTATTTTTCAAATTAAAATGTTTGACATACTTTAAGTACTTGTTCAATGTAATGTTTAAAGTTATAGCCTCTTTTAGTAGTGGCAAATGGGTGGGTTGGGTCATTATGGGTTGGGTTCAAAATGGGTTGGGCAATGGAAATGAAATGGAGGGCCACAATCTGTCCTCTCACATTATACGACTACACAATAAATCTATTGTGTTTATATATTTATATTTAGGTAGTTCATAAAAATTGGAAAATGAAAAAAGAAAAAAGAAAAATAATTTTAGTTATTTTCATATTTCAAAGTTGAAAATAATCTAGGGGCTATAAAATTAACTGGCTAAATTTTTTTATAAAAAATTGGAGTTTAAAAACCAAATAATGATATCATCAATTTTTAGATCATAATCTCAAGTAAAAAGTTACTTGATTAATTCATTCAAATTAAGTTAATAAATTAATATTTTAAAATTAAATGAGGCAAAGAAATGATAATGATTAATTCGTGATATATAATTTATCTAATTTTTAATTCATTAT
>JACGDI010005455.1:925341-942700 GCA_014898725.1 Jacaranda copaia | reverse complement strand
CCCCCCCCCCCCCCAAACCCTCTTTTATTACTTTTATTTAAGTAATATTTGAAACATATTATGTAAATTAAAAATATATATATTAATTTACCTTCAAATATAAAAAATAAAATAAAATAAAATAAAAAACCCAGTACCAGTGGGTTACCCATCATCCATAGTTATGGGTAATGAGTTCATTATCTCGTATTCAATAAAAAATGGATAATTTTACCCTACATGTCATTACCAATTCTTGGGTTATCAACAGGTACCCATTTACCAAATCTATTATTATTGCATATTAAGTTGGATAAGTTGAGGTAAAATATTTTCATGAGTAACAAAGTTGAAAGTGATAATTATATATTAAAGGATATATTTGTCTTGCAAATTAATATAAATGTATTTGAAAAGTAAGTGGATATTTTGGCCAATAATCTAACACAAAAATTTAGAATAAAGTGCGAATAACAAATTTTGGAGTGCAAATAACAACACCCTGTTCGTAGCTGCATATTTCCAATTTAGGCATGGTGATTAGTTTCTTTTTTTCATTGCCCTCCTCCTTTCTAGACTAGTTGACTTTCTCTATCATTTCATTGTTAATAAACAATATTATGATGGATCCATTGGGCTTCTAAAATTATATAATCATAATGGAAACATTAATCCTAATCATCATCATTTTTATATTTAATTTAATTGTAAATTTTACCAAGTATGTCTTGTATAATGCTCTTGGGCAATCTTAGCAATAATTAAGAGGTTCATTCGAGGAATACGACACTACTATTAATTATTAAGGGCCAATTCCAAGCGAGAAACTTGTGATGTCACAATACATTGTCGATAGCAAAAAACCATAGAAAAAAATCCCCTAAAACCTTGCTCTCCATCTCACTCTCTCTTCTCCCCTTTCCCTCCCTTAGATTCCACAATTTGAGATAACAGTGATGAGGGCTCTCTCTTGTCTCATCTCACACACACTCTCTTAGACTTAGGCCTCACTTTCCCTAACCCCACCCTATTATTGGGGATTTTGGTGGACCTCTCTCATGCTCCCTCTGTTCCGCTGCACTTTATCTACAAAAAACCTTGTGTGAGGCTTGATTGGCCATTTCTTAGCCCTTCTCCATATATGCCCTAACCTCTAGCCAAATTCCATTTTGGTTTGAAAAAGTTAGGTTGTATTGACAGATTTGAGGAATCTCTAAGGCAAAAAGTTGGCAAAAAATTTGGGGGAAATCAGAATAGGTTGAGAGGATTGTCACCCCCACTATTGAATGCACATAATAGGCCCTGGGTTCCATTGTTTAGGGTATTGTTTGTCCATTTGTGTTGGTGGATTGTGTATATACATACACCAACCATAAGTCACACACACACCCCTTCACCACATCGCACATACATACACATGCCATTCATTTGAGTATTTGCATTGTTTAACGACGTCCTCTGTCACCTCCTCAAAAAGTTACTGTTTCCCCCCACCCTTGAAACGCTAGAAGGTACTTTCTAGCTTTTGATTCAATCCTGCTATGAGTTTTAGAATTAAATTTGGTTCTATATTTGGGTCTCTATTTTTACTTCATTTTTTGTGGTTCTGAGGTTCCATTTTGTTGTGATTTTAGGATTTAATTTGCTAGTTCATTTGGGACTCTATTATGACATATTTTTTCTAGTTTTCATTTTTGAAATTTGCTATGAATTCTTGACTGAATTTGGAATTAGATTTAGGTCTCCATTTTCACTATGTTTTTCATGCAGCCTTCAATTTGTTTTCCACATTTGCAAGCATAACCTATTTTTGTTGTGTTTAACTATTGTGGGTTGATTGAGGATATCCTCTATTGTGTTAATGAGTTGTGATTTTTGAAAGAAACCTTGGTAAATATGTTTTCTTGGCACAAATAGGCATCTCTAAAATCTGGGGTCATTTAGCTATGTTCATACAACTCTACTTGGTGAACGAGTAATTTAAGTACAAATAATTTTGGGAAAGTTGATGTTTATATGTGTACCTGAGATTAGACTGTTGTTGGGCATTGAGTTGGCTAAATTTTTTTTATCAAGTTTTGATGATAATAAACTATTTTGATAGTTTTCAATCTATCCTATTGGGATGAAATTTTACTGCTTTACGATTACATATATGTTTTGCAAAAATGTTGGACCTTAGTATATGTATTCTTCTTTATTGTTTCCTGTATAGTTGCTTAATGTCCTTGTTGCACATACTTTGGCAATCCCCCATCTCTACTTGCTCTAATATGGGGTGTCAATCGTGTGTGTGTGGGGAGAATGGGATTTATTGTTAATTTAGATAGGTAACTTAAGGAGGTGCTACGTGTTATTCCATTATGTGAGCATAAACTTAAGTCCACATGAATATGGGCTAACGAGTTAGAGTCATTTGATTTTATGTTTTGAGTTGAACTTGCTTGCCATAACAACAGTAGATGGCATTATATTTCTGTCCTTGATCTCTATCTGGGTTGTTGGCATGTTTACATAAGATTGGTTTTGTTTTTTGCTTTAGACCACGATAGTATTAATAGACATATGTACTTAAAGCACTTAGATTGAGTTTTTTTTTGTCAAAACAATAGCGAAACTAAGCAAATGTTTTTTTTGTTTCCCATTGTAATTTGTGAACTATGACATCCGTGGGGACTCCAACTGAGAGGTTCTGATATGCTTTCCCTTTGTGCGATCATGTTCTTATGTATGTTAATGTATGTTGATTGTAACTATTACTTCCTTATTTCTTGTTGTTAATGTTGGTCTAGTTTTGTTTTTTTTTGTTTAATATGTGATTGATAAATTATTACCCATATAATTTGATTGTATGTTTTGATTGTAACCGTTGTCCTTAAGTAGCACTTATTCTTTTTTTGTTTTCTACTTGAGTATTGGTTGCAAATAGGACATTGTTAGTTATACTTGAATATCATTATTTGAGGTTGCATGCACTACATTAGAAGAGTGGCCACGCTTGGGGTTTCTCGGCCATGAGCGGGGAAGTAAGTCATTCCCCCATGGTCACCTATATAGCATGTGTGCGTATTGGGAAACCATGATTCCCACTGGCCTGACTTCTATAGAAATGTCTTTGTGGATATATCTATAGTGTAAGTCTAGTTTGATGTACCCCATGAGATTGGGTATATTGATTTTGTTACATTTGCTTTGAGATTGGTCATGGGCATCATTACATACCTTTTGCATTGTTTATTGTTTGTGATTGTGTGCCATTTTGAGTTGGGGCATTCTGCATTTCATTCATGTTCATGTCACTCATTTCTATGTACTGTTACACTGTCTAGGTTGCATACAGTTCTTAGGTATGTCTCACATTAGGTTAGTGCATATTTTGCATTGCATGTGCATGGTTTGCCACAAATTATAATTATAGCCAACCTAAGTGGGGGTGACAAATATTAATATCAATTTTTTAAACATAAGTGGGCACAACTACATATTTGTGTTCCACTTTAACCCAAATCGGACATCTTAAAATATATAGTGTAACAAATAATCTTAGTACAATATTTCAGGCAACTATGCATTAAGAGATGAAAATGTATTTGTACCTTTTGCAATAATATTTTTAATTTTTAACATGACACATCAAATTTTTTATAAATTGTACTATATGATATTTATTTACATATGCCAAAGTAGTACATTATACAATCACTTACTAATACTAAATAATTCAAAATTAGAAAATCCATTAAATGAGAAAGTATGGAAGCTATTGTATATGTTGTACTGAATAATAACAAATGTTCAATTTTTTCCAAAAAAAAAAATTAAATATTGTACCATCAATACATTTTATGCGTAAATATCATCACCATTGTCCGCATACCTTTAGGTGTAATAAAAAAAATATCAACTCAAGTTTTGCAATAATATAATAAAGTATGTAATAAAAAAAGGCGGATATATTTTTGTAGTGTATATACTATATAAATTTATGTTCACAAATTATTTTATTTTATGTAACCAAATAAGAAATTATATTATGAGTTTTTAAAGATAAATGACATAAAATATAGGCGACAACATTGTAGTACAATGTAATATTTATCTTTTGATAAAATGTTGAATATTTAGTTAAATATCAACATACATAGCATATGTCTATGTATATATAGAATTAATATATATATTTTGTAAATATATTCTTAATGTATCTTTATTAAGTATTCATGAATATGTACCTATTATACATTAATAAACATAATTTTTTGTGGATAGTCCTAATTACTTTAAATAAATTTTTTTAAATAACATATATGTATATGCTATTTTATATATATTTATATTTATTTACTAAATATATTCTTAACGTATATTTAGTAAGTATTAATGAACATGTAATCAGTATACATTAATAAAAAAACCTTTTCACGGATAATCTTAATTACTTTAAATATATTTATTCAAATAACATATATGCATATATACATACTATATATATTATGTGTAAATATATTTTTAAAGTACATTTAGTGAGTATTGATACCTCACATAATTATTATACATTAATAAATATCCTTTTTAGTGGACAATCCAAATTACTTTAAATAAATTTATTTAAATAATATATATGTATATGCTATATAATATATATGTATATATATAATTTTACTAAATATATTCTTGATGTATATTTAGTAAGTATTCATGACCATGTAATTATTATACATTAATAATTAACCTTTTTAGTGGATAATACAAGTTACTTTAAATAAATTTATTTAAATAGTATATATGTACACATAAATTTAATATATATATATATATATATATATATTTAATCACTCCAATTGGGCATTACTGCATGTTGTGTGAAGGTGAAGGTTCTGTCAAAGTTCTTACCATTGTGTTCTGCCATGATTTATGATTTATATCCTTAATAGTGATGTGTTTTTCTTACTTCGTCATAGTAAATTAATACAATATTCATAAGCTGACTCACTATTTTAATCTTTCACAGGACTTCCAACTCCAATAAACCACCCCTTCTTGCACATAGATGGAATCAAGTTCACAACATAGTCAACATAGCCCCGATGGCGATGCTGTGTGGAGTAGGGAAGCTGAAACAGCCTTCATCATGCTTACGTATGATAAAGTCATAAAGGGTGGAGTATATGGAGTGAAACTAACCCCTTCCCAGTGGATTGACATGATGGTAAAGATGGAAACGGCATACTCAAGGTACACATATTCAGTAAGGCAATTGCAAGGAAAAAGTTAGAGGTTCAAAAAGAAGTAGCAGAGGTAACACAAATTACTTACTATGGATACGGGTTTTGGGTGGGATAATGAGAACATGGTCCCGACGACCTCAGAGGAGTGTTGGGCTTGATAGATAGTGGTATGTGTGTTTGTTTGAATAACCTTTTACTGTTGCTCTAAGAGACTATCCATACACTTTCAAGTTAACATCACTATCACTGAATTTTATTTTCAATGCAGGCTTGTCCTAGAGATGCATCGCTTCAACATAAGCCATTGTACTACTACAGGGAGCTTACAACTATTTATGTGACCACTATTGCCACAGGTCGGACAGCGAGGGCGTCGACCCAAAGCACGATGCCTTGGGCTAAATGATGTGACTGAGAGGATGACTATATGGGGGTTGGTCTTGAGGCCGCCCTAGACATGGGAGATGATGTTGGTGACACTGGGTATTCATTACCTCCGATATCTCAGGTTCTCTGCCCTCATTCTAGGCCGACATCTTTCACCTCCATGTCGTCGCACCAGAACAAGGGTTATGATCTGATGATTATTTCTGCCATGCACTCTTTCACTCGAGCTAATGAACAATTTTGAGTTGCTATGTCTTTTAATTTTTCAAAATTATTATGCCACAATATATTGTTTTTATCTATCTATGTGTGTACTTATTTTTTCTACGCTATCATCCGTCTTAGTTTAGTTTGCTTAACTTACTTTATGTAACTGTAATTGGCTTCTGCATTGAAAACATTGTAAAAATTTCCTTGGATTTCCTAACAAATTTGGTAGGAATGGACGGCGAAAACATTGGAGGTGTACTTGATGATGCAGTGGACGATGTTAATGACGATGTGTTCAATGATGTACACGTGAAAGTACTAGTGATGCTAGAAGAAATCTAAATTGTTCATTCGGGGGTTTTCTAAACCTATACCAAGCATCCCTTACTCGTTTTTGAATTAATTGAGAATATCTTTTAGGGATTCACAATATCGAGGCACAGATTGGTTGATTGAGTTGTTCCAAGGACACGAATGTCGATTCTTTAAGCAGTTGGAGACGAGTAAACATACATTTTATACTATTTGCGGTAAGATAAGGGACCATGGCCTTGTTGTTGAACACTAATGTAGTCGACTCATGATTGAGGAGAGTGTTGCTGTATTTATTCAAACAATTACCATGCACCACAACCACAAAAATAGTGCCGATAGATTTTAGCATTCCACTGCGACTACATCACGCCACGTAAAACTTGCGTTTGATACATTATGTGGCTTAGCATCAGAGTATATACGTCCACCAAATTTTAATTCAGTGTCAAACTATATACAACACAACATAAACTTATATCCATACTTTAAGGTGCACATGCACTCTTTTTGTAATGTTGCATGTTAACTATATAGATATGTGACTTTTTCTTGATGTATATTTGCTTATAGGATTGCTTGGGGGCAATTGACAACACCATTGTACCAGCATGGGTGCCTGCAAATGAACACAATACATTCGATGTAGAAAGGCCTTTGTCACACAAAATGTAATGGCAACGTGTGATTTCAATCTTATGTTCACATTCGTCCTTGCTGGTTGGGAGGGTAGTGCGAACGACTCTTGAGTGTTCCTTGATGCACTTTCCACTCCAGAGTAAAATTTTCCTTGGCCTCTTACAGATGACTTTACATTGTCTAACTTGAATATGATGAAAATTGTATATCTTATATTATTCAATTAAAGCACGATAAAGATAAATAATTTGTAGGTAAATACTACGTGGTAGATTCAGGATAGATGAACTTTTCTGGTTTCATGTCACCTTATAAGGGTGAACACTATCGTATCCCTGAATAGTCCACAACAAATCATAGACCTCATATATTGAGAGAAATGTTCAATCACCGACACGCAACGGTGAGGAACCATATCGAGTGATGCTTTGGCATTTTGAAGAAGCAATTTCCAATTGTCTAAGGCATGACGCCCAATTACCTCGTGTCCATACAATCTGAAGTTGTCCTTGCATGTTGCACAACTTTGTACATCTACACAGTGCACATGATGATATCTTTGATGAGTACGCTAACCCGAACTACATGGATGAGGATGCCCAAGCATCTGCGTAAGAACAAGTGTGAATTGTTGATATGTCTCTAGAAGCGATTTGGGAGCAGAACGTCCTCCGTGATCTATCGCCCAACAGATATGGAATGACTCTAGATTCGCCTAGACATCGTTCACTTGGCCTTTTACTTTAGCTCGAGACTCCACACATGTTATTGCCAACCATTAAATATTATTATGTAACTGACATTATTAATGCATGTTGGATACTTCATATATTTCATGCATCTAAATTTGATGATTTGCATGCTTGGTAATATGATTGGTGATCATGGGCTATGTGTCTTCTGAATATTATGTGTTCAAATATGTTCAAATTTATAGACATTGTAATACGTTGATGATGTTGCAATGACTATGTCTCTTCTAAATATTATGTGTTTAAATATGTTCAAATTTATAGACATTGTAATACGTTGATGATGTTGCAATGAAATGACTCTTTTTGTGTGAAGTTGAATTGTAATTTGAATCAGCTACCATGCCACCCGCATTGCATCCCATGTGCTCTTGCGGCGGAGGCTCGATGCTATTGTTCATGGTGAGGATGAATATGAATTATGGTCATTAGTTTTACACATGTCCTTTACGTGGAAACCATCGAGGGAGCTTCATATAGATGGAGGATTGGGAACGTTGTTCCCAACCCTCTCAGTCACATTCATGGTCAACTGCAACACATATGTATACATCATCTACCAGTTCATCTTATGTACTTGTAGATTTGCACAAGGGAACCCAGTCTATGGTGTTGGCCTATCCGTCCATATCTACTAGTGATACTAGACATGCACATTGCCATCATTCTACTCCTCTTGGATGGATGACATGTGCATGCTATGCCTACATATGCATTTTGTTTGTATTTATTGTTGTGATGTTGCTCGTCTTACTGCTTTGCATTGCATCCTCTTGTGGTTGATGCTTTTGTACTGTACTTGAGGTAGCAATAAGAGTTTGCACATTTGACATAGCTAATAGTGTTATGTGTATGTAATTTGAAGTTGCTTTGTTCAATTTTACACTTACTAGGGTGTCTGTGTGTATATATTTACAATGTTACTTATGTTATCGACAATTAATGTTGTGCAATGTGTATTCTTTCTTTATTGTCCCCAACAACCACACTTTTTTCTTGTGTTTCATATATCATTGTTTACAAACTTTGTGATGTTACCATAATGTATGCAGTACTGCATTTCAGGTATGCTGCTGTGTACACGAAATCACCGGATTGAGGAGTTTTTTCGTGATTCATTCTGAATGGAGGTAGAGGAGGTGAACTTGCTACATCTCGTTATGGCTGCCATGAGTACGCACGACATATTCAACCATGATGACATGTTGTATTTATGTGTTGAGATTTCAATATAATTGTCACGATAGTTTGGGAGGGATGTCACAGCTGATATGATTAGAATTAAGATTGGATAACTACACTATTGATATTATGCATTTATTCAGTTCACAAAGATACCAGGGGTGCACCACAATCCAAATACTAATGTAGTGATAGTGGACATGTAGTATTGGGAGCACATCCAACATGTATGTATTTTGATCTTATTATTTATATTTATACTGTTATGTATACATGTAACATAAAATACATTACAAACTATTGCATGCGTATTACTATACACCCCTATATGGTCTTATTCATTTAGTTTTTTGTAATGCTTATAGGAAACCACAAGAAAATGTCATTTTTGTGCTAGGAGAGAGCTGTTCTACATCTAGTTAGGCTATATTTTCACTTATGCACGAGTGGCCAATTTGGATGGTTACAAGGGAAAGGTTGTCTTGCCTGTCGTTATATCAGACTTTGAGGATGTTCTTGTCCTACACCTACGTGTTCCACCATTAGCTGCACCACCACCACATGTTCCATGTGCTCCTTTATGTAATCAGCTGCGACCGACACAGATTATTCAGTTGAATGACTCACAGGTCAGCATGAAGATACGTCACTCATGCGAGGATACATTCGACAACACAAGCAGGTCATTTGTAGCTGACACACCTCCTCCAGGTGGATGTGGGGGATGGTTAGATGACTAGATCATGATGTTCGGCCTCCTGATGTATGACTGCTTATTAATATGTTTCTGAACTCACTATGGACTGTACTCTATTTATTTTTGCTTCGAACTTCGTCATTGCCTTTATCATTATGTAATACGACAACATTTGTTTTTCACATGCGGTTTATTGTGTGTTGGAAAAGGATGTGATCCATCGAGGCCACAATTGTTTGTTGTTCCAATTATGTGGCTTACCTACTTGTTGACTACTTATAACATAGTAGTATTTTAAATGTAGTTAACCACTTTATAGTACACATTTAATCAATAATATATTCAATTTTTTATATATATTTCATGAATATACATAACAAATATATTTATATATATACATATGTTAATAAGTAACTAACAATTTGTCAATGCATAAATTATCATACATAGTTAAATAATTTATTGAATATGTAGTATTATATTTCATATTTAATATAGATAATGAAATTTTTTGTACTATGTATGTAATATTTAATATCTCTTGTGCTATTTAATATAAATTTAATCAATATAAATAAATAATCTATATTTAATATTTATTAATAAGTAAATAACAAATGTTTAACGAAAAAATCTATCAAATTATTAAATATAATTAACAAATATTTACTATATATATAATATTTAATATTATAATGAAATATTTTTTGACTATATATGTAATATTTAATATATCTTGTGCTATTTAATATACATTTATCGATATACATAAATAATTTATATTTAATATATATTAATAAATAAATAACTAATGTTTAATGGAAAAATCAATGAATATATTAAATATATTGAATGAATATTTAGTTTACATGCACTAATTAATTTATTACTAATAGTTGAATAAATATTTAACGAATGTATAGGAATGTATATATACATTTATTTATATTCAATATATAAATTATTAAATTTTGAATTAAAATTTTCACAATTTAATCAGTTAAATTATTAACTTAATTCAATATTATAAATCAGTATAATACACAGGACAATTTTGTATAATAATAAAATAATATGTAGTTATTCTACAATAATGTATGCATAAATAATATGTAAATTTGCTTACATTAAAATGACTCATAACCAATCACCATCTATTTCTCACAAAAATTCTCACAATCATTCACCACTCCACAAATTTCACTAAAAAAAAATCTCACAAACCACCACCTTACAACTTTCCCTTACAAAAAATTCTTACAACAATCACCACCTCACTTTCTCACACATGTCAATAAATTGTAATAATTACACTTTTACCATACAAACAATCACTATCTCATAAAAAAATTTTCTACCTCACAAACAAAAAAATTTCACAATTTCCTCATGGAAATGAGAAATGACAAATGAAAACACAAGCAATAACAACCTGTACTTCTTAGTCTTATATTTTGCAAGGCTTTCTTCACTGCCAAGCTTTGGAATCGAGCTGACTTCAAGCTTATCTTGTGGCTCCAAAAACACCGACCATCCTTAATCACTGTGGTTCTATGGAACATTGCTTTATATCTCCCATTACTTAATATCTATCAAAAGAAGAGATTACTAGAAAATACAAGACAAACCATTCATCATGGACAAAGAAAATAAAAGTAGACTCCAAATTAGAATACCTCAATCTGGTCTCCAATGTGTATGATGAGAGCATTAGGAATGTACTTCACATCATACCAATGGCTATCCCTGAAAACTTGGAGCCCTTGAACTTCATTAGGGATGAGGATGGTGAGGGCCAACATGTTTATGTGGGCCACCACGCAAAGGGCGAGGTTCGGCCAGGGACATAGGCAGGCAATAGTTCATCTTCATGAGAAAAATAATGTCTTCACCACCCATGGCCACCTTCAGTTCTTGATCTTCTAGCCCCAGCCCTAATAACAGCTGCATTATCAACTTGTTAGATGCCTCCTCGAGCCTTTGTGTGTGATATGGGATAGCTCAACAGGCCCAATAGGCCCAACTTCAAATGAGACAGCCCACGAGGCCCAACTTAATACGATATAATCCAGTAGACCCAACAAACCCAGATTCAGAAGAGACAGGCTATGAAGCCCAGAGGCATGTCAGTCTGGTCGACTTGTATCGACCCCATTTGGTAAGCCCCGCGGTCGACCCGTATCGACCTGAGGGCCACTTCTAAGGCTTTATCATCCAAGTTTGGTCGACATGAATCGACCTCCGGTTGCAAGTTGGACAAGTTGAACCTCTCGGCAATGATTATACATGGGCAGCTGATGTGACTGCTGCCAACGAATATAACCGCTTTCAACAACTCTGGCAACCCTGCCAACAACTCTGGCAGGAGCGCGCTCCTATTAATATGACTGTCCAGAAAAATAGGAGATTGCGCCACTTGGCATAGTCCCAGGATGTGGGCAGAGAATGACTTTCAACCTCCCGTCATGGGAAAAACCAAGTACACATGATAAGGGTACTTGGGTAAAATCACACCCTCATCAGACTATAAATTCAACAAGCACCTCCACGCTCAAGGGAAGGGCCATTACACTATTCACTACATACTTACTCTATATTCTCCGATTTATCAAAAATCTAACTTGAGCGTCGGAGTGCCTTAGCCGGGGGCACCTTGGCTAGTTTACGTGTATTCTTGGTTGTAGATCTCAAGCCCAATAACATTCAAATCCACCAGAGTTTTGAACCTACAAGCTCATAGCAGCATCAGTGCGTATTCTTCATTTTCTTCCCTTCCATAGTTTAATTTTCTACTAATTAAACTCAAATTTGCGAACTAAATAATATTCATAGTTTTTGTTTTACAGAAAAAAGCCAGTTGGGCGACCAACGTAACAATTCTTAGTTGAGAACTATAAGACAGTGAAATATTAGATTTGATTTGAGCCATATATTTATAAATACAATATATTTTTTCTAATCAAAAAAAGATTGAGAGATGCAGCTAGCAAGTTGCCCACTTCAATCAATCAGTCAAGATTTTGATTAGATACAAAATTTTTGGTGCTCCATTTAATAATATTTTATGAGGATTCTATTTATCGTTTTAGGATTCCTATTCAAGATGACTATAGTTTCTTTTTGGATGATTGTAGGATAGTCACCTACCAAGATGGTAGGGTAGGTGGGTGGTAGTACTCAAATTGCGGCCAATCTTCCTAGCTACTTTGTGCTTGGCTTGAAGCACGTGAAACTCATCACTACCTAATAAGGATGTTAGGACCATAACATATTATATGAAAGCATAACAATTTCTTGGGCATGATCAGTATCTTGTCACTGTAAAATGTTCAATCTAAATCATAATTATTGCTGAAACGTTGACAAACTCATCACCATCAATATAAATTAAATTGAAACCCTAAAATGGTAGTTAACGGACTGCTACTATCATAATCAGATACAAATCTTGTAGATTCGTATTTGTGATCATACATTTTAAAAGTTATGGACCATGCCAATTATGCAAACAAAATATTTAAGCTATAAATATTGAAAGCAATCTAACCTGTAAAAGGGTGAATTCTTAGGCCAAAACTTATAGTTAATGGTTGCAGGTGGCCATATCTTATAGAACAAATGATCCACCCAACCTTTCTTAATTGCCTTCAACCTCTTTCTATAGGGTAGATCCGTATCCTTCAATTCCAAACTCAGGAGTCTTGGCGATCATCTCTTTCTCTTCTATTGTTAAGTCAGAAAACTCTTTCCCAACCTTATGCAACTTGGAAATGAAGTCATCAAGGATCCCATGGTTCACAACTTGGAATATCCCCCACTCCCTACTCACCTCACTTATCAACCCGACGGTTTTTTCATCGTCGGAATCTCTACCCAAATTCATCACCAGCACCTCTGGCTAAAACCATCCCCTACAAGGTGGTCATCACCGGCTGCTCTTATTTCAACTGAATGAATTATAGACGAATGGCACCAGGGCTTCAGAGATGGATAATTCCATCTCAAAGCCCTGGTTTTTGTCTCTAAAATAAAATAGAGATAGATTTTTTAGTCTCTAGACTTGTGGCTGAAGGCCCCATCTCAAATTTAGAAGATAGAATGATTTTCGTCTTTGAATTTAAAGACAAATCAATGCAATCTCTAAATCCATCTGTAACATCTAATTTTTTTTTAATAGAATCCAGCTCTATTTGCATATCCTTTCTGTTTTTAATTCTATCTCTAATATCTAATATTTGTTTTACCAAAATCCATCTCACATCATCTCTACTTTTGTATATCTTTTTCCATCTTTATTTCTGTCTCTAATTCTCAATATTTTTACCTATAAATCTGTCTTTAATTCTGCCTCTACTTTTTGTACCTAACCCAATTTATATTATATTATAATATAATATATTTCTTGAAATTGTTTATAATATAAACATAAATTATAAACCTAGGACGAAATTTGAGTTCAAGATGGATACTTATATTATATTTATCACACACATATCTTGGGAAAGCTTCTACTTTGTAAAATCTAGTGATTTGATTGGTCCTTTGTGTATCTTACCTAATTGTAATATTCTTCATTCTACTTTTTCTTGTAAGAGTACAAATTCACTATGTTATCATCTCTATTCATTTCCACTGTTCAAATTTACATTTATATAAGCCTCACTGCAAAAAAATATAATATTAGTGACAAAGTAATAAGTAATAGAATAAAAATTGTCACTAATAACATATTTTAAGTGACAATAACTTTTATCTTGTCACTAATGATAATTTTAAATTACAATAATTTTTATCTTATCATAATATGACTCAATAGCGACACAAAATTAATATTTAAAGTTGTTACCATATCAATTAGTGACACCCCTGTGGCGACAACTTAGTGATAATAAAATTATCATCATAATTTGTGATAAGATTTCCATTGTTACCATATGTGTGTTACTAATTGTCTTTTATGACAATTTAAACATTATTTCTTGTTACTATTTACTTTGTAAAAATTATTAAGGTGACAAAGCTAATTTTTTTGTCACTTAATATACATAACTAGAGACAACTTTTGCATTGTCACTTACTCTGTTATCATTAATTTTTCTTTTTCTTGTAGTGCTTAAAGATGCCATTAAATTACTAAAAAACTTGATTCTAATAATATATTAATGTTCTAAACTATAAATGCAATGTTTTAGACAGTTGAGAATTGATTCCAAGGAAAAAACTAGCAGCTGGTACATTTTTCTGGCGTCTGTATTTACCGGTAAAATATTCCTATATTGAGAGGGGAATGAAAAGGGGAATCAATTTGGGAACTATATATAATTGACATCAGAAAATCTAAAGGGAATGATTGTTTTCGGAAGAAGACTGGCTAATGAGTTGTTAGACCCCACAAGGAAAAAAGTTGCGGACAGGCATAAATCAAGGAAAAGCAAGTACAAATCTAGGATTAATGGCAATATCTTTCCAAATCCCCATTAGTGGTGTATGAAAAGTGCAGTTTGCCATGTAGTCAATACTATTATTGCGCACTTGATTCCAAACAATATTAATTTTCCTTTCTTTTTCATTTCTTGGTTGAAGGCAGGATGATGGCGCATTTTGCAAGGAAAAATGTTACGAATATTAAGATACAATCAAGAATTAGAACAAAAATAAAAAAATAAAAATAAAAATCTGCAAAAGAATCACTTATTAGATCCAATAGGACATATTAATCGCTAGGCCCTTTATAATTATAATAACCCTATTATATAAGTAATATTATTTTTTGTATATCATTCTTAATTATAAATACTTATTTCTCATTTCATTTATTCTAGTGATCTGACTTATATTCAATTTCTTAATAAGAAATATCGAATTGTAAAACTAAATATCATCTATACTATGTAAAAAAGAAAGGCTCTTTACACACTCAAAGTAGGGATTACATCTTACTATGCCAAGAGAATAAAGGAAACATAGACATATGCATGCAAGTTTTGAAAGGGTAATTTGAAATAATTAATGGGCCATCCATGGAATTCTACTGGTTTCTTAGCTTATGAAAGTAGAAAATTTAAGGCGCACAAAGAAAAAAAAAGATTTTTAATCATAATTTCAACATCATAATTATTAATAACAAAACCTGGCAACTGGTGATCACTAGATCAAGTTCCAGGTCACGTAAGAGCCGCAAGATGTAAGTATCAGAATTGTTAAATGGGAAACAGCCAAGCTCTAGTTCTCAGATATTTGCTTCAGGACATCTCCTATATGCAAAGAGCTTGAAACGTCAAGACAACTAAGGGTGGAGATTGTCTTTAATCTAACAATCCACAATATCATTGGATACATCAGAAACTAGACCTGAAGTTACAGAGAAATGAATGAGCACAAGCACTCAGAATATCTCATCATGTTAAACTACGTTTAATGAATTTAAGAAATGTGATAAAAAAAAAAAAAAAAAAAAAACTTGCGGCTTCAAAACTTGAAAAATAGAAAAAATAAGTAGGGTATCAACATTCCAAGCATAAGTAGCATAATTTCAATTCAATGAACTAAATTAGATCAACAATAGATAAAAACTGAAGTGATCCACAAGATGCTCTGTTTTCCCAAGATAATAATGTATTTGATAACAGTTTCAGAGTGATATGCTTAACTAGACTTGGCAACAAACGAAGGTTTATAATTCTTCCTCCAAGGCTCAAGAGTAACATTTTTTATTGATCAATCTAATGGCTCCGGAAGGAATTTTTCCATAAATCAGCAATCCTTTTAGTCAAATTCTATCAAATCTTGATCAATTTAAACTGACTACAGTATAAGAATAAGTCTAGACTGCAAAAACAAAGCACAAATTTACTCCTGAGCTCCTAATTACCTGAGGAACATAATAGCTTCCCAGTACTTTTGATTTTCACGATTTTACCCCATTTGGCTTTGAACGGTGAATGGTAATTAAATTTTTAAAATGTGCTCAACCATATAGCTTCAATGGTTTGTCCCTAAAAAGTAACTTGTGGGAGCAGAATAAGTAACTTTTGCGTGTAGAATAAGTAAATGAAAAAATATGCATACATGAGGGAATTGGAATAAAGCTCTCAAACCTGAAAGGCAAGCACATATTCTGTTGTACTAACCTGCGTGGGTGGTAATAGATCTCGATAGATTTCAACCAGTAGTTCAGGAGCATATGCCCATACGATGAGAATGACTGTTTCAAAAATTAGACCATTAGGCTGAAATATGATGATCAAGGATAGGCGCCCAATTATCAAATTACTTTTGCCCTCTACAAATTGGACACCAAAATTAACTTAAAATAGCTCCATGAAAGCTAATAGGCCACCGAGAAAAGCATATGCAATATGGATTCTACCATAGTTAGAATTGAAGTCGTTATGAGTTGTAAATCGATCAGATATTCATTATCTAATCGAACACAGAACATGCCACTGGATGTGATTTAATAATTAAATATTTTTATTCATTTATGTTCTTTCATTTCAGGTAAAAGCCCATTGAAATAGTAGCCATGCTTTAGGTCCCTCATGGTTCAATTATTTCAAACTTGTAAAAGCTAAACACATGCCCAAACAGAAATTTGGAGAAAAATATAATGATGCAATAGGGGAATTTCGCAGTCTCTCTGCTTTGAACAACAAGAGTCAATTAACACAATAAAGGATGTTGAAATCAAACCTGTTGCGACAAGAAAAGCAGAAAGTGTACCAATTGAGCGTGAGGATCGGATGGAAGCGGAGATAAGCAGCAGTTGGTTTTTGAGAGAAGAAAAATCTCTCGGCGGTGGCGGAGGCGGACAATGGGGGTTTGGCAGTTGGCTGCCCATGGTCGGCGATTGGCCATCGACAGATCGCAATCAGCGCTACGCGCTGGGCGATGGGCTTTCGAAGGGAAAAAGATGAAAAATCTAGGCAACGTTTTCGGGGCACAAGTTTTAACTAGAAAATCTTTTATTTTGA
>JACGDI010005455.1:877465-895176 GCA_014898725.1 Jacaranda copaia | reverse complement strand
TTCTGATCATATCATGACATTTTTGCTGAATAGTTTCATGTGCCAAAGTTTCCATGCCTATATACATCATCAATCATTAGGCCATTTTGCAATTATTGCATTTTTGTTTCGTTCAGGTCTGTAATATTATGTATCAGGACTCGTCTCACTCACTTGATTTTTTGTTTAATGAATTAACTTTTTCTGTATTCCTCGCTGACTGTGATGAATCAGTAATATGTACTCTTTTTTTCTTTTTCTGCTAGTGAATTTATTGTTCTCATATTGGCATCTTTTTGCAAATTAACCTGTGGGATTAGTTTTCAAAAATGGAGTAGGTAGCTATAGAATATAGTTGAACGGAACCGTTTGCATCACTGTGATTGTAGTTTAGTACGCAGTCAATTGAGTGAAAATTTTCTAACTTTGCAGCTCAGTTTCCAATAGTTTCAGTTGAACAAGAAAAGAATTATGGATCATCAGTATCAGGACTTGGAATCAAGACGAAGTAGTTCTTTTGGCCGACTGAGTGAAGCAAGTTCTTCAAGGAGGCGCTCTTTGAGTATATCGTTTACTTTGTCATCACAATTGGAAGATGCCATAGAAAGTGAGACTGTCTCAGAAGCAGGGGATATTGGAGATAGGGCTCTCCAGAGGAACAGGTACAGTGGAAGTGGCCGGAGCCACTTCTCCTTGGATAATGCGGCCGAAAATGGAATTGTAGTTCCAATTCATGCTTCTCTTCCCGAACCCCCATCAGCTTTGGAAAACATATCCCCCCTTTCTGTTGAGTTATATGTCTTCCAGAAAGTGAGTTGTTCTTTGTCCTACAGTGCAACTAGGCAAGTAGTTATATGTCTTACATAATAACCTTTTGAGTGATGTTGATTCCAAGTGATTTAAGTTTTTTCAGGATGAGAAAGAAGTGCCTTGGTTGTTGGAGTACACTACTTGTCTCCTTTCTCTTGCTGTATTTGGAATTCTTGGGGTAATCTGCTAAACTTTTCTTATATGCATTCCTAGAGTCAGTGTCTTGAACCACTATTGCTAAATGAATGCCAGCTAAAATCTTCAGATGAACATTAAATCAAAGTTTTTGAACTTGTGGAAGTTATATTTTGTAAAACTCCTTTGCAAGAAGTTAGTATCTTATTTTCTTCAAGAGCCATCTCAGCTGGACAAAGAAGAAAAACAGATGATATCCTGGAAAGACTCCGGTTTGTTCCTTGACTAAGTTTGTAATTCCTGTGAATTCCCGTGTCCTTTTGGGAGATTCACTACTGTACTGTGTATTAGCTTGTAAATGATCATACTTCCATGTCTCTGTCAGTATGATTTTCTATCCACAGTAAATTGAAGCAATAGCATCCATAATTGCAGAAATTTTATACTTCTTGGCCAGGTTCTAGCTAGATATTGCCTCGAAAAACTCTTTGGACCAGAAGCAATCGATGCAACAAGTGATGGGAGCTACATGTACCTTGATCTTCCTTCAAATATGGTTGCTCTCTCTCTCTCTCTCCAAATTATTATAGTTTATCTTAGAAGTATTATTAATTAAATCTCTAAAAGTACTTGAATTTCATTAATGCTAGACTTTAATGATATGCGATCTAGAATAAAAAAGTACGTGGTTAGTAGTGAACCTCTATCTTTTGAGATAAAAAACAAAAAGATTGAATGGATATATACAATATTGAATGTTAGTAGAGATGGAAATAGGCTAAGCTAGGCTTTGGCTTAAATAGGTCATGCATGTTATGCAAATGACAAGCCTAAGCCTAGGCTATTGTCTATGATAAGTTTTTTTTTTAAGATTAAGTCTATCCTTTTTAATAAATTCTAAAGTCTTAACCTAACTTGTAAACCTACCTAAAAACTTATTTCTTACTAATGTTTTAATTAAGTCAAAATGACATGAATTTAAATTTTTAATATGTTCCAATTTGTAAGAGACCTTGATAAGCGGTAATTAAAATGGTAAATAACAAATACATATTATGAAAGTTCAAATTTAAGTAGAAAATAGTATTATTTCAATAAAAAATAATACTAAACAACATAAACGATTCAATAAAGTACTAATTAAAAAAATCAAGTACAATTAGCTATTTAATATTATATCATTATCATTGTGTTTTTTTATGTGAAGAAGATAAACGAACTGGACTGTTAGACTTCATAAGTTTTTAGAAGAGCCTAAGCTTAGCCTAGCCTAGTCTATTTAGTTAAAAAGGTTATTTTTGCCTTAACCTGACATTTTTGTTAAATAGGTTTGGCCTAACTAGGCAATAAACAGGTTAGGTTAAAGGCCCTTGATGAGTAGCCTGGCCTATTTCTATTCCTAGATGTTAGGAATAATTGAGTAATAATAGTTGATTTTGATTATTCACTAATATTCTTGGGCTCTTCTTCTTCTAGAATTTGAGTACACAATTTATTTAGGGCTTGATAAACATTTAAGAGATTTTAATTGCAAATAATTATGGGATATACATTGAATTCTTTTTGGGATTATTAAAGATCCTATTTTAGGCACCTATCTTGATTTTTTTACTTGCAATCTCAAGGATGTAAACTTTAGATTATTGATAATTTTGTAAAGATTGCTTGGTTGTTATTGAAGGTGTAGAATTTATTAAATTAATTATTTGATGGAACTTTATTTATTGAGTTCTATGTTAATAATTTTAAAGCTAACTCCTATGAATACAAATTTATGGCAAAGGAATATTATTCTTTGGTCCATATTCATTAGTGATTTAAGATGTATTAGTTAGCCCGAATCATTTAATGTATTTTAAGTTGTTAAAGCCCATAGCTAAGTGTCAAAACAAGCCCATAAATTATATTTAATAACAATCCAAACTATTTAATTCATTTGAAGTTATGATTAAGCCCATAAGTAGAGTAGTAAATAAGCCTTCAAATTATTATAAGTAATTACAGGCTTAGGTCCATGATTATCAAGTTAAAGATGAAGAAAATTAATTTTTATGGAATTTTTGAATTTTTGGATAAATGGATAATTCTAGAGGTCTTCCCACCATTTTAAAGCTCTATTTGGACAGTTTTTGTCCCTCATAAGGTATCTAATCATATTGGTTAGCCAAAACCATACAATGTAGGTGATATGAAATCTTAGGATCTTTTTTTTTTTTTTTTGTACTGCTATATTTTCATGCGAATTTTCATTATAGACATTCCCTATTATTTAATTACTAAACTATGGTAATAGTTAGCTAAAATCCAAAATAATTAAATCGTGAAAAGTTAGGATTTCAAATATTTAGTCATGAGCTTGGGAATTTTAGTAATTATCCAATCTTGATAAGTTAAAGATTTTAGAGATTCCAGTAACAACCAATCCTGATAAGGTTAGAACTTTAGAATTATCTCTACAGTTTTGAGCTATTGTTATTTGGAATTGATACACATCTAGTATGGGGGAGTTAGGAATTAAAGCTATCTTCTTATCTCAATTAGACATGAATTCTACTTTATCTAGAATGCATAGTCTAATAGTATAAATACCCATGCAGTAGGAAATAGAGAAGCTAGGGATGCAAACAAACCAAGCCAACTTGCAAGCCTGATGAGCTGGCTCAAAAAGTATTTGAGCTCGAGTTCAAAGAATTCAAGCTCAAGCGGAGCTCGAGCTAAGTAATTCTTGTTCGCAAGCTCGCGAGCTGGATCTCAAGCTTATATTTTTTATTTAAAAAAATATTTATATATAAGAATAATAATAAAATATACTAATTTTAAAATTTTTTATAAAATAATTTAACTTTTCAAGCTCAAGCCCGAGTTGAACTCAAGCATATAACTTGATTTTATAAATATATATATATAACAAAATATATTAATTTTAAAATTTTTTTATAAAATAATTTAATTTTTCGAGCTCGAGCTCTAGCTCGAGCCTAAATTTCTTGAGCTCATCAAGCTCGAGCTCGACTCATTTGATTCGAGTTCAAGCTCGAACCTGAAAAAATAGCCAAAGCTTGGCTCAGCTCGTTTGTATCCCTAAGAGGAGCCATATGCAGAGATAAGAAAATCCTAAATTTTCTATTTGTTTTTTTTTATATATATATCCATAGGAAACTTGATTCTGGGGTACTAACATCCTGTTTTTCTGTTGTAGAACTAGTAGAAAATGCTCAAGTGGTAGATCAAAGGAAAACTTTAGTTTTAAGATTTTGGCATAAATAAATCTCTTTCTTCCTTCTATTGAAAATATTCTCCGTGCATAAATGTTTTCTGCATCAAATAGTAAGTAAAATATCTATTTTCTTTCCTTTAAAAATATATTTTCTACATAAATAATTTCTACATCAAAATTGTAAATTTTGCATATTGAATTCTTAAATCTAACGGAATGGTTTATTGGTTGAAGATTTATTTCGTCTACAATTGTTTAACTATTTATAAAAAAAAATTCTTCATATGCATAAAACTTATTTTTTAGGATTTGAGCATGTAAGACTAAAAAAGTTTTAATTTTGTATGAAACATAGTATTCCCTACTAAAATAAAAATAATAAAAAGGAGTTATGCTTTAACTAATCAAGAAACTGTCAGAAGGAACGAATTTTGTAACTATCCTACGAGGTTATAGTAGGTTGTAATTAAGACATCTAAAGCTACTTAATTACGTTGTAGTTAAGATCTAGGCCAAGATAACCGATTAGAATTCTGAGAGTTCATGAGCGTGGTTAATTAATGAATTAAAAGGTTTTGGTAAGTTGTGTAACTTTTGTTTTGAATTACATTGAAAGTACATCCTGAAATTTTTCTAATAAGATGATTCCTAATTTTTGCATTGAATTGTTATTTAAAAAAAAATGAAAGCAATTTTTCTTTTTTCCTCAACAACTGTACTTCCTTTTTTGATATTTATACATGCTCAAATCTAGTAGGAGGAAAAGGAAATTTATTTACTAGGCGAAGTGTCGCTCACAAGAAATTGATTCGTCATTTGGCAAATAACTTAATTCAAGACAAGGAAGATGAGTAGTTTTGGGAATGGTGACAATGAGATGAGTATTTTTAGAACGGATTTATTTGATATTTAAAATTTCTAGTTAGTTGATTAGGAAATTTTCTTCTAGGTCTTGGGTACTCAAGTTTGATTATTAAGACAAATATTTGAATTATATTTTATTATGATAATTTATTTTTGGAATTGTTTAATAAAATTTTTAGAAATTTAACATGCCTTATTAGATCTGAGGCTTAATGCCTGTGATTCTTTGGGTATAGAGGTACTGCCGTGTTATGTTCCGAATTTGGGGCGTGCCTCTCTCCCTCTCACACACACACACAAACTATGGCTACATTCATACAAATCTGGACATTCTCAATTGCTATAACCATTTATACATCCGACTAAGCAATTATGTGTATAAGAATATCCTTGACTGAACAACTCAAAATAGATGCAAATTGGCTCAACATTGTTGTGACTTGCGGAGGGACTGGACAATTCTGCAGATCAAAGTAGCAACAAATGTATGACTCCTTGTTGAATTGAATACATTTCATTCGTCCATTACTGTCTACGTCATTTACTAATATCTAGTGGTAGATTAGCATAAGCCTAATAGAAACACTGCCTGAAGTAATATTAGTGTACAGAAATTGGATAGTATGATCCTTTTGTTCAAAATCGATCTCATCAGAACATGCTGGCTAACTTTTAGTTGACATTCATTTTACTGAGAACTAATATCTACCCTTTCAGGTTGGTTCATTTCTGATGGGTTGGTTAGGCGTCGTTTTGAAAGCTGACATTATGAGAGTTTCGGATCAATTAGCTATTGGGTTGACAACTGGTTTCCTGGGAAGCCTTACAACTTTCAGTGGTTGGAATCAAAAGATGCTTGACCTCAGTGTCGAAGGCCAATGGATCTTTGCTGTCCTTGGTATTCTTATAGGTAATTATACACTTCAAATGAATTATGTATTATGAGAATTATATATTCAACTTGGAAGAAGTAAGAAGGCTGTCTTTGATATCCTCGTTTCTGCATCTAGACAGGCTTGTTTCTAGTTGCCTATTCGATCATTTTAGGAATTGAGACAGCCAAGGGGTTCAAATGGCTTTGCAGACGATCAAATATAAGATCCTTAAGCAATATTACTACTTGTATTTCGAACAAGTCCCATTGTCTCTGGACATTCATGGTGTTGCTTCTAATGATGCTCGGCCTACTATGGGGTATATTTGGAGCTTTGGAGAAGAAAGAATTTAAAACTGGTAGCAGTGAGGCGCAGTTGTTCTTGGCTTGCGTGGCAGGCCCTTTTGGTGTCTGGATTAGGTGGTTCTTGGCCCGTTTTAACGGGCGTGGCTTAGGGAAAAATGGCATGCTAAAATGGATGCCCTTTGGGACTCTTGCTGCCAATGTTCTTGCAGCTTGTCTGATGGCTGCCCTGGCCACACTCAAGAAAGCGGTGAGGATTCCAAAATCATCGTTCTGCATCAGCTACCCGATAATATTATTACATTAACAATAGTCCCTTTTGCGTTACAGATTAAAACTAAGACTTGTGAAACTGTGGCATCTGGGATCCAATTCGGGCTACTAGGCTGTCTGAGTACCGTTTCAACTTTTGTTGCCGAATTTCATGCAATGAGAGAAAGCAGGCATCCATGGAGGGCTTATGCTTATGCAGCAACTACATTTCTAATCTCGTTTATTTTTGGAACTCTTATATACTCAGTACCCTTCTGGGCCAAGGGATACAATTAAGACAAGACGAATAAGGTTCGCTGTGTTCTATCATGCTACGACATTCTTTCAGGACAGTAGCATCATTAATCATCAAACTTGCAACTGAATTTGCCTGAGTTCCAAGACATTTCTGAATTTTCCATTGCTTAATATCCGTCAAACGAAGAGATTACTGAAAAATACCAAAAAGCCATTCATCGTGGACAAAGAAATAAAAGTAGACTCCAAATTAGAATACCTCAATTTAGTCTTCAATGTGTATGATGAGAGCATTAGGAATGTACTTCACATCATACTAATGGCCATCTCTGAAAACTTGGAGCGCTTGAACTTCATTAGGGATGAGGATGGTAAGTGCCGACATGTCAGTGTGGGCCACCACACCGAGGGCGAGGTCTGGCCGGGGACATGGTGGGTAATAGTTTATCTTCATGAGAAAGACAATGTCCTCACCACCCATGGCATCCTTCAGTTCTTGATCTTCCAGCCCTAGCCCGAATGACAGCCACATTATAAATTTGTCGGATTCCTCCCGGAGCCTCTATGCGTATTCTTCGTTTGCTTCCCTGGCATAGTTTTACACTAATCAAACTCAAATTTGCAAACAAAATATATAGTTTTTGTTTCATAGAAAAATGCTGGCAGGAGCAACCATTGCGATAATTCTTGGATGTGAACATATATTAATGTAGAAATGTCAGATTTGAACCATTTACTTATAAGTATATATGATTTTTTTTTTAATGGAAAAAGGTTAAGAGGTGCGGCTGGCAAGCTATCCATTTTGATCATTTAGCCAAGATTTTGACTAGATACAAAATTAATTACTAGTGCTCGATCTAGTGGTATTCTTATGAGGATTCTATTTATCATTATAGGATTCCTCTTCAATATTACTGCAGTTCCTTTTTAAATGGCTGTATAGGCAGTATGGTAGGGTGGGTAGTATCACTCATATTGCAGCCAATCTTCTTAGTTTCTTAGGATCGAACTTAAAACACGTGAAACTCATCACGATCTCATAATTAGGAGGTTGTGACCATGGCATGTTATACGAAGCATAATAATTTTTGAGTTATAATTACAGAGTATCTTTCTCACTGTGAAATATTCAATTTAAATCATAATTATTACTTAAACTTTGACTAACTCATTAACATCAATATAAATTAAACTGAAACCCCAAGAAAAAGATAGTTCACTATTGTCATAAACAGATACAAATCCTACGGATTTGAGTGTGTAATTTTACATTTTAAAAGTTATGGCCCAACCCAATTATGCAATCGAAATATTTATGCTACAAATGTTGAAACCAAATCTAACCAGTAAGAGGGTGGATTCTTGAGCCAAAACTTATAGTTAATGGCTGCAGGTGGTCACATCTTATGGAACAAATGATCCACCCAACCCTTTCCCCTTCAATCTCCTTCGGCAGGGTAGTTCCATATTCTTCAATTCCAGACTCAGGAGTCTTGGCTATCATCTCCATCTCTTCCCTGGGCAGCCCAAAGAACTCTCTCCCAACCCTCTGCAACTTGGAAATGACCTCACCGGGGATCCCATTTTTCACAACTTGGAAAATCCCCCACTCCCTACTCGCCTCACTCATCAACCCAACGGTCGGACTCTCCACCGAGATTGATCACCGGCACCTCCAGAACCACCCCATTCAAGGTGGTCACCGCCGGCTGCTCGTTTTCCGACCGAATGAATTCGGGAGGAATGGATTGCACTCTTTCCACCTCAATTTTTCTCTGTATGTATCTCTTATTTTTTTATTTTTCTATGTGCTGCTGCTGTTTTCACGTGTTTTCTATTCATGGTTTCTTGTTTCCTTTATAGAAGTAGCATTTCTTCGAATATACACTTGATTGAAGTGCATGCAAGCAAGGTTGGTGAAATTAATTGCATTACCGAGGTAGGTGTGGCTGAAGGACCTCACCAAGCCCCCACAACATGACTCATGCTCATGCTGTTGGTAGGTTCTTGAGTTTAGGCCTTAATTTTGGATATGTTTCATCTGTATTTTCTGTTTTCAATATTTTAAAGTTAAAAAATAATTATAAGTTTGAAATTGAAAATGAGATTGTATTTAAATATTTCCTTCAAAAATAAAGATTAAGGTATTGGGTGATTTATATGTGTGTATATATATTATGTTTAATTTTTTTAAAAATAAATAGATATTTTAAAATAATAGTAGGTACATTATGTCAAATAAAATTTGAATGTAATTGATGTGACAATAGAATGATAGGGTGGATTTTAGGAGAAATTAAAAATAAAAATAAAGAATATTTTGTATAAAAATAAGTAGAAATTGATCAATTTTCATGTTCAAATAGTGCTGATTATTAAAACAAAGATTGGAAATGAAAACAAACAACCTCTTACATTTTCGACTCATTTCATGATACCCGTTTAGGATTATTTAAAATAAATTATATATTGTTAAATTTTGCTATTTTATTTTATGATATTATCATAATTTATAGTATTATACAAATAGCATTTATTTGAGCATATTGAAGTAAATAATATGGATTTTTAACTTATGATGCGAAATGGTAATTCTCTTTGAATCTTATCAAATTCCAGCCAAAATTTTGGTGTGCATATTGTGCATATTTGGTACTATTTTAGTAAAATTACAGATGGTTGAATGTCAATTAATATTTTATTTGTACAATGTCAATTGATATAATAATATTATTTTTACATTTTTATATATAAGATTTAAGATTCAAATTTTAACAAATTTTAGAAACGCATACAAAATTATCATTATTTTGTTTTATCTTATTATCATGATTTATAAGCATACTTAAAACAATATTTATGTGAGTGTATCAAATTGAAATTTTCTACTTACAACACAAAATGATCATTGTCTTCATATCTTACCTAATTCCCAGCATCATTTTGGTATTAATGCTATCCGCTTAGTATTATTGTAGTGAATTTGCAGGTCGTTAAATGTCACTATTTTTACTTTATATTATTATTAAGATTCATAAGCCTACTTAAATAATTTTTACGTGACTGCGTGAGTAATCAAAATAAATGGCATAAAATTTTCCACCTAAAGCATGAAAAAAAAAAAAAATCATTCTCTTTGTATCTTACCAAATTGCAGGCATGATGTTGATATATTATTCGCTCGAAATTATTTTAGTGAAATTCAGAATTGTTGATATCAATATTTTATTTTATCCCGATTGAGAAATTACTAATTTTATCCATCTATTCTTCCGCATGCATTAGAAATATTATAACTTTTGAATGAATAATTACATCAATCCTTTTATCAAAAATATTACATCACTGGATTACCTAACCTAACCCTTTAATAAAATAATATGAATCTTGATAAACATAAATGTGTTGAATAGAGTGTGTTTACACAAATTTCGAGTCTATAAAAAAGTTACAAGACAAGAAAAATATAGACAAATTGAATATTTATTGAATATAAAAAGTGGTTACAATCTTCAGAAAATATCTTTGTAATGGAAGACTAATTCATCTAATTCTTCTCCTTAGAATTTGATTCAAGGGCTTGATGCTTGTTCTTGAATCAGATACGTAATTTTTTTCTAAATTTGCGAATGAAATCACGAACTTCCTTGAAATCAAGTATTTGTTTTGATATCAAAGTCTTTGGAATTTGGATGCTTTTGAAGAATAGGTCACTTCTTCGCGGCGACGGCTCGAACTTGAGAGCTTGAATTGCTTGATGTATTTCTTGATGTGTGAATTTCTTGATGAATTTCTTGATGTATGCTATGCCTCCCAAGACCTCTTTTTATAAGCACAAATTATGGTTTAATAACTTGAAACTTGAGTCTTCCCGTTGACCGGAATACCACTTGAGATGAGTTTAATTAATTAATGGGCCTTATTAAAATTTATTTTGGCCCAATTAGCTAATCCAAAGTAAATAGAAATTTTATAATTCATTTGGAATTGGCCCATTTTATAAAACCCAAATTTATTGTCGAATTTAATTTTAAATCTAATTAAATAGCCAATCTAATTGGGCTATCAAATGGTAATTTATTCCAATAAAATTTTAGTACCAACAGAGTGTTCATTGGTATTATCTAATTATCATGAAGATCAACTTGATAATTTCTATAATACTATATTCTTAGGTGGCTTTGATTATTTAAATTCTTTTACTCGTACTATACTACACAAATGAAGAGGACAAATTACTTGAAAATGAAACATCTAATACTTTAAAAAACGGAGAATTCTATGCTACACCAAAATATAATACTTCAAATAGCCGCCATAACGTACATCTTAATGTAATAATAATAAAAATAATCAGAGAATTAGGTATGCAAACCTTGTCGATAATGTTGTCTAGAGAATCAGCTGTCTTAGCTGTTTTTTCAGCCACATCCTCAACAAATTCCACAAGATCTTTCAGCTTCCCTTGGGGAAGATCGTGGGCGATGCCTTCTGCAATCTTGTCTACTTCCCCGGCCACTTTTTCTACTGCCTCCACTACGTCTTCCACTGTCTGTACTGCAGTTTCGATTCTGGCTTCATCAATGTTTTTAAAATTGAATCGGACAAAGAACCGACAATGTTACTAGTTACTGGTTCAACCAATTCAACCACTGATTCGACCAGTATGACGTAACAATTATATTTAATTTTATAAATATATGTAATAGTTTAATATTAACAAAAAATAAGACTTTCAATGATATAGAAATAATATTATTTGAAAAAATTTTAACTTACTTATCTTTAACTATGCTTTTTAGAAGACAAAAAATATTATTTCACAATTAGTCAACTATAAATAAATAAAAAATAATGTTTCATATTAATTTAAGTAATAATTCATTTCAAGATTCAACTCTAAGTAAAAATAAATTTTTATATACTAAATATTCAACATAATTTAAGAGAGATTAAATAAAATAAAACAACAAATTAAACATAAGTATTCATATATAATTACCACTTTATAAATTTCAAGAAAATAAATTTATACTTCAAAAAATAACATGTCCAAAATCTTGAATCATCGTCTTTCAACTCATAGTTTCTTTTTTCACATTTTCATTTTTTTACAAAAAATTATTTTTAAATTTTCAAAAAAAAAAAGTAAACCGGTTCGACTGATTTTTGACTGATCCAATCAATCATTGGTTTTTATGGTTGAACCGGACCGAATTGGTCTCCGGTCACCAGTCCGACCGGTCAAACCGGCCGGTCCAATTCTAAGAACACTAGTTTGCACTACATTATATATGAGCTAACGATTTAATAATATAAATTAAAATAAATAATAATTATAATTATTATCATTATTGACCAAAAAGTTATTTCAATTGCATGCATATTAATATTGAATGAAGCTTCTTACTTTTGATTACCCATAATGGCCCCCATTTGTTGGTGAAAAAGGGTAGGATGATTGATACCACCAACCCAAGAATCCAACTCCTGTTTGCTTGATAATTTGTAACCAAGAAAAAAAAAAGGAATTGAAAATTTTAATTCAAAAAATTGAGAAAAAAGGAAAATCTATGAGTTGACATTGATACATGAGATGAAATCCTTCTAGCCACATGGGGTGGGAAGGTGTGGGTCCGGAGGGCAATGGAGCTCCTGGTACCCTATTAGCATAGACGATGAAAGAATTTCTGAAAAAATTAACAAAAAAAATAAAAAAAAAATATAAGCACGTAATTATAAATTATTTTCACTTATTAATTAAAACTATACGCACAAAAAATCACATACCGTTTAATTTTGTTATCATGTTGAAATCTTGTTTTGCCTTCCCAAAAATTGATTTCGTTCTTGGATCTTGGGATGGCCAACTTTGAAAAGGGATTCCAAGACAAAGCTCGAGATCTTGGGTATGACCAACTTTGAAAAGAGATCCCAAGAGAAAGCTTGAGATCTTGGGTATGGCTTGATTTGGAGGCTAGTCGACTTGTGTCCAACGATGATAGAATTTGCCGTCAACATATCTTCTGAAACCACTATTTTCTCCACAGAAATCAGCTCAAATGACTCTCCAATACTTTGTACCGCACCTCAAAGAGTTTATAACAAATGTGGGTTTGGCAAAAATGTTGTGGACTTGTACCAGACAACGTCTTAATTTATAGGGACGCAAGACTTTGATGGAATTCCTGCCTTATTGTCCACTAGGGAATATATAAATTATGAAATTGTCAACTAGTGATTATTGAAATTTTTGAAATATTAGGTGTAAAACCTTGTGTTAAATGAAGTCGTACTACTAAATAATCAAACTAATAAAGCACATGACCTCGAAACAGTCATATTTGCCAACCTGGTCCACATGACCATATGGCTAGTACAAGTAACAATTATTTTACATTTTTATTTACGTTGTTTATCTATTTATTTATTTTATTTTATTTTATTTTGGCGATATAAGAATTAGAGGCGAGGTTCTTCCCTTTTACTTGGTTCTATTTTGAAGGTATTTCTTGTAAATCATTTCTAGAAAACATGGTCTTAGGATTAATCCATGCAAGTTGAAATATTATTTTTGAAGATTTATGATAATAATTTTAGGTGTGATGCGGGACAAATAAATTGATTTTATATATCTAAGTCGGGTGATTGGATTAGGTTTAATCTATCAACCTTAACAGGTGAAATCAATGGATTTTAAGAGGGTTAGACCACCCAAACGAGGCAACATAGGTTGGGTCAACCTATACCTCTATCACTAAAAAGAGTCATGCATTTGCCACTTGCAAGTATATAATCTTTGATATTTTTACTATTTGTTCTACAAAATTACCTTCATTTACGAACTTAGAATTGATTTAGTATTGAAGGATTTTCGTTGGGCTTTCCAACGACTCTTACTCTTTGTAGGCTTTTAGGATTAAAATTTTGAATCATATCCGAAAGAAAAGAGAAACTGCCTAAACCTAAATGAACAAAGAATTTTGAATCATACCTAAAGACGCCTAAGCCAGAATAAAAAAAGAAGCTTCTTATATTGACTTCCCAATAATTTTATTTTTACATATTTAAAAATCTCATTCACATTAAATTTAAATTTTAGTGATCATGTGGAAGTAATTGATGAAATGTTTAATCGTTAATTTGTTTTATCATTGTTAGCGACCTTATGTTTAAATTAGCAATCATTTTCTCGATTTTGGGTAATGTGTGAATGGATTATAAAACGATTTTATTTGTATGTGCATAATATTCAATTTAAATTATCTATTTCAATTTTATGTATATACATTAAATTTATTTAATTTATAATTAATTATTTTTGTAATAAATATTTAATAATACTTAATATATACACATAAATTAAAATAAAAAATAAAAAATAAAAAGCAAAATGAAATAGAACATCAAAGTGGAAAATTTTATGACGTGAAAAAAATTGAATAGCATCATGAAAAATTTAAATTAATGAAATTAGATTAAAAAAAAATAAAGGACAAAAAATGCAATACAATAAATAAAGTTAGGTGCAATGTATAAGCATAAGAGCCACTGTATGGCCACTTTGCTCAATGATATTGTTCTTGTGTTTATATGTGTACTTTCTTTTTTTTTTTTGGTTAATTTATATATATATATATATGTCAAAATTTTATTTGAATCGAAATTTTGACTTATATTTTATGTGTAAAATTAATATTAATATTCAAGAGCTACTTAATATTTTATGAATAAGATTTGATGTTTAAATTTTAATGAAATTTTATTGCATTACGTATGTAAACATAAAAAAATTGAAAAAAAGAGGTTTGATACGCACGCGTCAGATTCGATACTGATATCCCCACCTACGAATCAATTAGTCAACTCTCTCTTTCTGTCTCTCTCTGTCGCTCTCTCTCATTAATAAGTGGTAAGTGGATAAATCTAAAACGTCAGAACTCTACAGCGAAAAGGCACAGAAATTGTTGCCATCTATCATACGTTAATAATAACAACCTGCCGTTTTGCATATTCCCATAATCCCATCTCCTCCCCGTTAGCATTTTAATGCACACATTCAGGGACACATCGCATACAAGCTTGATATCCTAATCCGAAGATTTCATTCTCCAGAGAGGGATTGCGGTTGGGTTTTCGATCTTTTTCTCCCCTCTCTTATTCCCTCTCTTCTCTAAAATACTGTAGTCGAATCGCTTTATTCTTCTGCACGGTATACTCTCTTTCTTTTACTCTTTATGTGGATACAATCTTTTTGGGGGGCTAGAACGTTTCATATGATTACATATAGCTCGTATGAAGGGATTTTTAATGCAGCCCAACTTGCGGCGATGGTCTTGTTTCATAATTTACGTTTTAAGTTGATAAACTGAGAAGGGCTGTGCAAAAATTTGCTTTTTGATGAGATTCTTGGGGACCCTTTAAGTTTTCAATGTTCATTTATTTATTAATTATTAGCATTAAAATTTATGAATGAAGTTACAGACTGATGGTTGTGGGGATTCCCATATGAAAAGTGCTGAGTTGTTCCAGTAGTGGAGGACATGGCTCACTTTCCTCTAAATTGAAAATTTTTTAAAATTTCCTTACAGAAAGTTTTCACCTTTTTTTAATGTACATTTTGGTGCTGGTGTAGTTCTTGTTTTCTGTTTCTGCTTTTCCTCTCTACCTTTTTGAAAAGTCTATCACGGGACTCACTGGTACTGGGGTCCTCTTCTATTGAAATCCACTCTCCAGATTTCCAAGGCTTCTTTGTCAAAATCTTTATTGCTTTCCAAGAAACTGTATTCAGATTTGTTTTTCCGTCTTTTCCTTCTTCTGATCATCACATGAAATTATGATCAGAAATTTTTGCTAAATGAGTCTTAAGACAAGGTTTTGCTCCATTATTTTTATTCTTCATTATTTGGTTTGTATCTCGGGATGCTAATTAATAGTGGTTTAGTCTTTCTGTTTATTACTTATGCATTTGCTCAATGACTATCGAATATGGTTTAGTATTATGCATAAGCATAAGTGATTTTAGTACATTGATTCCACATGTAGCATTATTAGTATAATAGTAAATTTATATGAGGTTTTGCATGTTTTGAACACTACAGGGAATAGTTTCATGTGTCAAAGTTTCAATGTCTATCTTGATCAACACAGCATTAAATCATTAAGCCATTTTGCAATTGTTGCATTCTTGTTTTGTTTAGGTCTGTAATATTATGTACAAGGACTTGTCTGGTTCACATGTTTTGTTTTGTTTTGTTTAACAATTTAATTTTTCTGTATTCCTCGCTGACACTGATGAATCAGTAATGTGCATTCGTTTTCTTTTCTTTAATGAATTTCTTGTTCTTGGATTGGCATCTTTTAGAAATGAAGCAGGTGGCTATAGATTATAGTTGAATGTAATTGCTTGCATCCTAGTGATTGTAGTTTAGTATGCAGTCATTGAGGTGAAAATTTTCTAACTTTGCAGCTCAGTTTCCAATAGTTTCAGTTGAACAAGAAAAGAATTATGGATCATCAGTATCAGGACTTAGAATCTAGACGAAGTGGTTCCTTTGGTCGACTGAGAGAAGCAAGTTCTTCAAGGAGGCGCTCTTTGAGCATATCATTTGCTTTGTCGCCACAATTGAATGATGCCGTAGAAAGTGAGACTGTCTCGGAAGCAGGGGATATTGGGGATAGGGCGCTTCATAGCAGCAGGTACAGTGGAAGTGGACGGAGCTGCTTCTCCTTAGATAATGCGGCAGAAAGCGGAACTGTAGTTCCAATTCATGCTTCTCTTCCAGAACCCCCATCAGCTTTGGAAAACATATCTCCACTGTCTGTTGAGGCAATTATTCCACCTGTGGAAAATAAGAAAGTGAGTTGTTCTTTGTCCTATGGTGCGACAACTTGGCAAGTAGTTAATTGTCTTATGTAATAACCTTTTGAGTGATGCTGATTCCAAGTGATTTAATTTCTTTGCAGGATGAGAGAGAAGTTCCTTGGTTGTTGGAGTACATTACCTGTCTCCTTTCTCTTGCTGTATTTGGAATTCTTGGGGTAATCTGCTAAACTTTTCTTATATGCATTGGTTCCTAGAGTCAGTGGCTTGAACCACTATTGCTAAATGAATGCAGCTAAAATCTGCAGATGAACATTAAATCAAAGTTTTTGAACTTGTAGAAGTTATATTTTTTTAAACTCCTTTGCAAGAAGTTAGTATCTTATTTTCTTCGAGAGCCATCTCAGCTGGACAAAGAAGAAAAACATATGATATCCTGGAAAGACTCTCTTTTGTTCCTCAAATAAGTTTGTAATTCCTGTGAATTCCCGTGTCCTTTTGGGAGATTCAATACTGTACTGTGTGTTATCTCGTAAATGATCATACTTCCATGTCTCTGCCAGTATGATTTTCTATCCATAGTAAGTTGAAGCAATAGCATCCGTAATTGCTGAAATTTTATACTTTTTCTTACGATATCTTGGCCAGGTTCTAGCTAGATATTGCCTTGAAAAACTCTTTGGACCAGAAGTAATCGATGCAACAAGTGATGGGAGCTATATGTACCTTGATCTTCCTTCAAATATGGTTGCTCTCTCTCTCTCTCTCTCTCACACACACACACACACAATGGCTACATTCTTGCACATCTGGACTTTCTCAATTGCTATAACCATGTATACATCCGACTAAGCAATTATGTGTATAAGAATATTCCGACTGAAAATCGCAAAATAGATGCAAATTGGCTCAACATTGTTGAGGAGGGACTGGACAATTATGCAGATCAAAGCAGCAACAAATGTATAACTCCTTGTTGAATTTAATTCATTTCATTCGTCCATTACTGTCTACATCATTTACTAATATGTAGTGGTAGATTAGCATATAAGCCTAATCGAAACACTTCTTAAAGTACCGTTTGTGTATAGAAATTGGATAGTATGATCCTTTTGTTCAGAACATGCTGGCTAACTTTTATTTGACATTCATTTTACTGAGAACTAATATCTACCCTTTCAGGTTGGTTCATT
>JACGDI010005455.1:836339-877365 GCA_014898725.1 Jacaranda copaia | reverse complement strand
TTGTGAAACTGTGGCATCTGGGATCCAATTCGGGCTACTAGGTTGTCTGAGTACCGTTTCAACTTTTGTTGCTGAATTTCATGCAATGAGAGAAAGCAGGCATCCATGGAGGGCTTATGCTTATGCCGCAACTACCTTTCTAATCTCGTTTATTTTTGGAACTCTTATATACTCAGTACCCTTCTGGGCCAAGGGATACGATTAAGACAAGACGAATAAGGTCCGCTGTGTTCTAACATGCAGCGACAATCTTTCAGGACAGTAGCATCAATCATCAAACTTGCAACTGAATTTGCCTGAGTTCAAAGAACTTTCTGAAGCGGATACATCTTGTTGCAGAAAAAGGCGCTCATTTAGGAGGGCTAGCAGCAATATCCTGGGCTCCCAAATCCCACAAAACTCTTTGGGAAAAGCTACGTGGACAGATTGGCATGAGCATAAGAGACGTTCTGATCTTATTCCGGTTTGTCTTAGGACATGAAAGAATGCTTTAATTCGGCCTTTCGGCCTCCATTTTGTGAAAAACTAAATGGAATATATGATCTAAACTATTGTCTTATTGTGGAATAAGTCTGCGGAACAAGCTTTTGATATCATAGATATCAGATTCATGGTACATAGTAGATAAAAAAACATAGAATAGCTAAAGTATGCTCTTGAAATTCTCGATACATCCCAGCGATCTGCTCCCACCATCACTGGGGAAGCTTGTTAAGCTTACAATAAACATAATCTTTATACTTCTTGGTCTTATATTTTGCTGGGCTTTCTTCACCGACAAGCTTTGGAATAGGGCCGACTTCAAGCTCAGCCGGAGGCTCCAAAAACACCGGCCAAGACATCCTCGTTTCGTCCTTGGTCACCGTGCTCCTATGGAACACAGCTTTATATTTCCCATTGCTTAATATCTGTCAAAAGAAGAGATTATTGAAAAACACCGAAAAGCCATTCATCGTGGACAAAGAAATAAAAGTAAACTCCAAATTAGAATACCTCAATTTGGTCTCCAATGTGTACGATGAGAGCATTAGGAATGTACTTCACATCATACCAATGATCATCTCTGAAAACTTGGAGCCCTTGAACTTCATTAGGGACGAGAATGGTGAGGGTCGACATGTCGGTGTGGGCGACCACGCCAAGGGCGAGGTCCGGTCGGGGACACGGTGGGTAATAGTTTATCTTCATGAGAAAAACAATGTCTTCACCACCCATGGCCACCTTCAGTTCTTGATCTTCCAGCCCTAGTCCTAATGACAGCCACCTTATCAATTTGTCGGATACCTCTCGGAGCCTCTGTGCATATTCTTCGTTTGCTTCCCTGCCATAGTTTTCTACTAATTAAACTCAAATTTGCAAACAAAACATATAGCTTTTGTTTTAAAGAAAAAAGCTGGCAAGAGCAACCAGCATAACAATTCTTGAACGTGAACATATATGGATGTAGAAATGTTAGATTTGAGCCATTTACATATAAGTATATACGTATATTTTTTTTAATGGAAAAAGGTTGAGAGGTGCAGCTATCAAGCTATCCATTTTGATCAATTAACCAAGATTTTGACAGGATATGAAATTACTGTTGCTTGATCTAGTGGTATTCTTTTGAGGATTCTATTTATCGCTATAAGATTCTTTATCAATATTGTTGCAGCTCCTAAGATTCCTTATCAATATTGCTGTAGCTCCTCTTTGAATGGCTGTAGAACAGATGAGTGTATAAGTGGTAGGGCAAGGTGGAAAGTACCACTTAAATTGCGGTCAATCTTCTAGTTGCTTAATTAGAATCAGGCTTGAAACACGTGAAATTCACTATCTCATAATTAGAAAGTTGTGACCATAGCATGTTATACAAAGCATAACAATTTCTTGAGCATGATCATAAAGTATCTTTGTCGTTATAAAATGTTCAATTTAAACCATAATTATTGCTTAAATTTTGACAAATTCGTCAACATCAATATAAATTAATCCAAAACCCCAAAAAAAGATAATTCATGGACTGCTGTCATAAATAGACAAATCTTGTAGATTCGAATACATAATCTTACTTTTTAAAAATTATGAGCCAATCCAATTGTGCAAACAAAATATTTATGCTGCAAATATTGAAACCAAATCTAACCTGTAAGAGGGTGGATTCCTGGGCCAAAACTTATAGTTAATTGCGGCAGGTGGCCATAACTTATGGAACAAATGATCCACCCAACCCTTTTTCCCTTCAATCTCCTTCTGCAGGGTAGTTCCATATCCTTCAATTCCAGACTCAGGAGTCTTGGCGATCATCTCCTTCTCTTCCTTGGGCAGCTCAAAGAACTCTCTCCCAACCCTCTGCAACTTGGAAATGACCTCACCGGGGATCCCATGGTTCACAACTTGGAAAATCCCCCACTCCCTACTCGCCTCACTTATCAGCCCAACAATCTTTTCGTCGCCGGAATCTCCGCCGAGATCGATCACCGGCACCTCCAGAACCACCCCATGCAAGGTGGTCGCCGCCGGCTGCTCGTTTTCTGACCGAATGAATTCGGGAGGAATATCGTCTGCATGCTTGGATAGGGTAGCTATGGATTGCACTCTTTCCACCTCCATTTTTCTCTGTATGTATCTCTTATTTTTTTTATTTTTCTAAGTGCTGCTCCTGTTTTCACGTGTCTCTTTTCATGGCTTCTTGTTTCCTTTTAAAGAAGTGGCATTTCTTCGAATACACGCTTGATTGAAGTGCATGCAAGGTTGGTGAAATTATTGGCAGCAGCGAGGTAGGTGTGGCTCAAGGACCACAACATAACTCACGCCCGTGCTGTTGGTAGGTTCTTGAGTTTAGGCCATAATTTTGGATATGTTTTCATTTTTATTTTCTGTGTTCAATATTTTAAGAGTTAAAAAATAGTTAGAATTTTGAAAATGAATATCAGATTGCATTTAGATATTTCATTCGAAAATAAAGATTAAGGTATTGGGTGATTTTTATATATATATTTTTTATGTTTAATTTTTTTAAAATAAATTTATATTTTAAAATAATAGTAGGTACTTTATATTAAATAAAATTTGAATGCAACAAATGTGATAATAGAATGATAGAGTGAATTTTTGGAGAAATTAAAAATAAAAATAAAGAATATTTTGTATAAAAATAAGTAAAAGTTGATCAATTTCCATATTCAAATAGTGTTGATTATTAAAACAAACACTGGAAATGAAAACAAACAACCCCTTAAATTTTTGGCTCATTTTGTGATATCCGTTTGGGTTTATTTAAAATAAATTATACATTATTAAATATTAATATTTTATTTTATGATGTTATCATTATTTGTAGTCTTACACAAATAGCATTTATATGAGCATATCGAAGTAAATTATATGTATTTTTTACTTATGATACGAAATGATAATTCTCTTTGAATGTTATCAAATTCCAGCCACAATTTTGGAATGCATATTATGCATTTGGTATTATTTTAATTAGTAAAATTATAGATAGTTGAATATCAATTAATTTTGGTATTAACGCTATCCACTTAGTATTATTGTAGTGAATTTGTAGGTCGTTAAGTGTCATTATTTTTATTTTATATTATTATTACGATTCATAAACCTATTTAAATAACAATCATTCTCTTTGTATCTTACCAAATTGCAGGCACGATGTTGATATATTATTCGCCCGATATTATTTTAGTAAAATTCTGAATTGTTGATATCAACTTACTTAAATACCATATATATGATTATAGTAAAATTAGGGGTCGATTCTTTTTTATTTATTTATACTATTATAAAAATAAAGTACGTTTTGTGTCAAATTTGAAAGTCGCTTTTTACTAAAAATACCTTTTATTTACTTCAACAATTAAAATAAATAATTCAATTTAAAAGATAAAATAGAGAATTCAATAAAAAAAATAATTTAAATACTAATTTTATTAATATCTTAAATTTATCCTTTAAATTTTTCTTATATTTTACCAAAAATGTCATCCTCTTTGTATTTTACCGAATTCTCCGCCTAATTTTGGAAGCACCACGTTTTAATGTCGAAAAACTCACAGTTTTGTTTGACTCGATGCATTGAAACAACTTGGTAGTTAAGAAAAATTTCGTGCGACGTGTTGCTAAAAATGTGTACCTACGTCAATGAATGTACTTCAGCCACTAAAATAATTTAATTAATTGATAAATAAATTTAATTAAATTATTTTATTTATATATATATATATATATATTAGACTTATTAGTTTAGGACCTGTTTGATTGTGAATTAGGGCATTTTGTCAAAAAATTTTAACAAAATAATTTTCGGGATGTGAAGTTAGAGAACATGAAGATTGTTTGTTTGTATTTTTGGTAGTAAATAGAAAATGAATTCAGAGAAATTGGCTTATTTATTTGTGTTTTGGGAGCTGATAAGATGTTACATTAATAATTTTTTTGTTGGGACGGAGGGATGAAATGAGTGTTTTAAAATTATTTATATATTTGTATATATAGATTGCGTGAGTAGTTATATGTGTATATATTTGTAAAAATAAAATAATTTATTGAAACTTTGGAAAATGTGTTGAGAGTGTGAGTAGTAGGGATTTTTTTGGGAAAAATTTTGTATTTATTTAAATTTTGAGAGTTAGAAAATATATTAGGAATTTATAAAAAAAAAAAAAAAAGGCCTTAATTTTTTCTACACGTCACGAGTTGGAGAAAATGTGTAAGTACGTGGACGAATGTACTTCAACCATACAGGATAAAGGTGGGCGTATAGATACCACTCAAACGCTACCATGTAGATTACGCACCTCACCCTAAAACGCGGCCAGTGAGATAAATTATTGAGCACCCAATTGATTCAATTTAGGTTGAGTCTCCTGACAATGTTTAAATTTGTCGACAAATATGAGTTGTCACGCTTTGGGTCCGAGAGCCCATTAAATACGCGTGAAAATTGTTTCTAAATTTGTCGGATACATTTTAAAATTGAGTTATAATTAATTTATTTAAAAAAAAATTAATGGATACGTATAAGTTTTTTGATCAAAGTTTATGTAGTAATAGTTCTTTTAGAATTTAGTTCATGTGGGATAGAACATTACAAGTAGTTTATTTTTGCTATTTTTTTTCTTAATATATTACACGAGTACACGCGCAACTTAAGATTCTTTTGAATTCAATATGAATGATTGGACCTCATATAAGAGATTTTGTCCTTATAAATAGAGTTTCGATTGCTGAGAAAAATGACGTCTTATAATTTGCCTCTCAAAACCCTCAATTCGTCTTATCAAAACAAGATCAAGATGTAAGAAATGATAGTTAGAATTTCAATGATCCCATAACTAACCCAACTTTTGTATTGAATGAAGAGTTAATCATGTTATAGTACAATCAATCCATTTTAATTTTATAGTACCAAAAAAAATAAAGATAGAAGATTTTACATAAAGATGTATTTCTTTGGTAGAGAAGAACTGAAAGTTGTTGGCTTTAAATATACTATATGATAAAACGATTTAATTACCACAAAGTTATCCCATAATAAAATTGTTAATATATATTGCTATAGTGTATATAATTATCTGAAACTATATGATATATGAATGTATTATATAAGCTTCGCTAGAACTCCGGCAAAAGCTTGTTGCTGATCTATTTTATGATTGGATAAGTAAATATTTAGAATTTTGTAATTATTTTTAAGTGATATTGTTGAATATAAAACCGAATTACATGAAATCTCATCTTCTTTAGAATAAATTGAAGGCGTGAATAAAAAATGCTCCAACAATTAATATTTATTCTTAAAAAAATTTGATACTTTGTCACTAGGGGTATTATCGAGTTGAGCCGATTCGAAATTGGAAAAAAAATTCAAAATCAAGTTCGATGAGCCTAATTTTTTGAGTTTGAGCTCGACTCAAACTCAATTGAATTAAACTCAAAATTTCAAGAGAGCTCTAGATAACTAGGAGCTCGAGCTCAAAAAATTCAAAATCAAAATAAGATAAAAGTATTATAAGTATTTTTTAATAAAACTAAAAAATATTAAATCATTTTTCAACTTGTGAGCCTCAATCCTCAATACAAACGGCACAAAACCCTCTCGAAATAAAGACCAAGCTCAATTCAACTCAACCACAACTCATAAATCGACTCAACTCATTTGCACTCATATTCGTCGTATTAGCCACAAAATTTAATATTACAATTAAAAGTTATATATCAAAAATATATATTTACAACCAAAAAATTAAAATAATTAAATAAACAAAAGCCCTAGCAAAATTAATTTGCCCATCTAATCACCGAGGAATCTTGTTGAGCTTGCAATAAGCATAGTCAATAAATTTTTTGGTCTTATATTTAGGGGGATTTTCCTTACTTACAAGCTTGGGATGTGGGCCCACGTCGACCTAGGGTGGGGGCTCTATGAACACTGGCCAGGGCATCCTCGTCTTCTCCTTGTTCACTACGGATCTATGATATACGGCCCTGTATTTCCCATTGCTCAAAACCTACCCGCAAAGTTAGGTTTAAAATTATTAAATGCATTATTAATTAATTACCTAACTATATTGCATTAATTAATCACGACTACAACGACAATAATGAGCGGCAAAAAGTACAAAAGAGAAGGTACAAAACCAAACGCGTAATGTACAAATACAAGTTTTCTAGAAGTTGGTGTTGTAAAAACAGAGATTATAACAGCGATTCATATGCAATATATTGTAAAATAAAAATGCGATATTTAACATATCAAATTTTATATCCAGATAAGAATTTGTATAATTTGAAGTAGAGAATCAATCGGATTATAATAATAAAAAAATTAGGGATAGCAAAAGGGTGAGGTGCCGAAACTATAAGAGCATATATTTTGAATTTGATTAGGTCAATTTCATAACTTTTTAGCATCAATTATAGATTAATTGTAACTAATGTCCTAATTTTTTTTAGTGTGATTATTCCTTTTACAAATTTTGATATTATATATTTTTAATATGTTACTTCATTTTTTTTTTTAATTTTTTGAAAGTTTCTCATTAGAATTATTCAAAAGCCTTGATACTATTTCTTACATCAACAATGAACAATCGATGGTAAAAGTGAAATATCTAATTTTAGGTTTACTGAACTTTTGGTTTCATTCATTTCCTACTTTCCTATTACCACTTCTTTCCAATCACTTAAATGGAAAGTAGTAACACTAAGTACAAATTAATAATTTCATGCATAAAAGTTTCATCAACCGATTCACATGTGTTGTCCCAAAAGTTTACTATTGTCATTGTTCAATTATTTTGTGAAAAACTACGTCAACCTTTCCAAACTAATGGACTAGCTTGCAAGAGAATCAACATCATTACCATTATCAGCTGTTACAGTCCATTTTCATTGATAGTTTGTACATGCCCAATATCTTAGGCATCTTTTTCATGGGATTTCTTACCCTAAGTTGAATTTGAATTATAATTTTTAGAATCATTTATTCATGAGATTAAGACATGTGGCCTTATATATTTATGATTTGACATGTAGAATTCCTAATATAAGTATATCTCAATATGATCAACAGACTCACTGTTAGTTAATCTTTCTCTACTTTTCCATTGGACACAACTTTAACACTATGTTTGGTTCAAAGATTTTAGTGGGGGAAAAAATACTAAGGAAAATATTTTTTATTATTTGGTTGATAAGGAAAATATTAAAGAAAGGAAAATCTAAGATAAAATATAGTGTGTCTAAAGAAAATGAGTTTTCCTCACAAAATAGTGAGGAAAATGCGTATTTGGCACCTCTCTCTTTCTCTACCGTATACGTCCCTCCATTCATTTTTTTCATTATTTTTTTGAACAACCAAACAAGTGTGAGATTTTATATTTCTTTGATTTTTTTTTCTTTTTTCCTAACATTTTTCTTTCTTTATGAAATTCCTTCAACCAAACATAGTGTAAATTGATTTATCTTTTTTTTTTTGGGACTATTTTTGTGAATATGAGGAGATGGGATTGGGTTTTCACGCTTTCATTCAGGAACATAATATACTTTCGTTCCATGCCTTGCTGACTTTTTATTTTAGTTTTTTTAAGGGTAAATAAGATTGACTTTCTATTTTATACCCGTTTCTCTTCATAGTTATTATAACTTTTGAATAAAGAACATTTCAAAAAGAAAGGGAATGTTTGCTTATATTTTCCTAAAACAATATGGTTTTGGAAAAATATAACTAAATATATCCCCATTTTCCCTTCAAAATACACATTCTTCAATGTATACATACATATTATATAAATTTTATTATTTTAACATTAAAAAATTACTTAATTCCATTTTCACGCAAAAAACCCAACAACAAAGCATTAATTTAACTGCTATAGTAAAAAATATTTCCCCTGAAACATAAGCAAACATATCAGAAAATAATTTTCACATTCTCTAATAACTATTTCTCCCAAAACACATAATAAAATCACATAAAAAATATAATCAAATATTTCCAAAGTAATCCAAAGAGAGTGCGTACTAATTGCCCCCTCCTGAGCCCTTTTCTTGAATCAAGTCTCTATCTTCCACATTGATCTTCCTAATAAATCAAGTCACTCATTTCAATGCATGGAAAAAATATTTAGATACAAGTTTATAACACTCATTTATCACCCTTAGCTCTATACGCTCTATTCCAACACACTTCTGATTTAAATACAAAAGATCTTAATTAGTTGAAAGGTACTATTCCAACAAACCCGACGATCCCTTCGGTTTTCTTATCAAGTTTATATACAAAACCGATTGCATAATATAGAGAAATTGGAAAAAACAATAAAAATAAATAAATAAATAAAGTAGTACCTCAATTTGGTCTCCAATGTGGATGATTAAGGCATTAGGACTATAGGTAACATCATACCAATAGCCATCTCGAAAGACTTGTATCCCATTTACTTGGCTGGGCACCAGAATGGTGAAGGCGCAGAGCTCAGTGTGGGCGGGCACCCCGAGAGCCAAATCCGGGCGGGGGCACGGCGGATAGTAGTTTATCTTCAGGTTGTAGGTCAGCTCCGCCCCTCCCACGGAGGATTTCAGCTCCTCCGCCGCCAGCCCCAGCCCCAATGACAAAAAGTTCAACTACTTGTTCACCACTTCATGCAGATATTTTGCATATTATTCTGTAGCTTCCCTGCGGCCATGCATTTGAGCATATGTGTCAACTTCTTAATGTTATTATTAGCTGCAGTAAGTTCAATAATAATGCTTATATTATAGCTCCCTTGTATTTACACCTAGCTATGATATAACAAAATATGCTAAGAGGAAAATTTTGTCTTTAATACCTATATTTATTGTCCTTATGCTTTAAAATTCAAGTCTTTTATGTGGGTATGATACAATTTAAACACAATACATATATATAGCAAATACGATTTTCTTATATCATCTATTTATATATGTTGATAAAGTTGAACATAATAGATTCACCTCAATATCTTTTTATAAATACTTTTAACTACTAAATAATAAAAGTATGATTGTTTTACATTGTATTATTTCTGTTTGTCGATTAAACTGAACATGATAGGTTCACATCAACATTCCTTTATAAGCACCGTCAACCAAAAAAATAATAAAAGTACGGCTATTTTTACATGGCATTATTTTTATATGTCGATGAAGTCGAATGTAATAGGTTCGCATTAGTATCTTTTAATAAATACGATTGTTTTACATGGTATTATTTCTATATATCGACAAAACTGAACATGATGGGTTCACATCAATATCCTTTTATAAGTATCTTCAATTGTGAACAAAAATAACAAAATTATGATTATTTTACATGTCATTATTTTTATATGTTGATGAAGCCAAATGTGATAAGTTCGCATTAGCATCCTTAAATAAATAAGTTCAACCACAAAATAACAAATGTACATTTAATAATCTCAAATTTGCGTTGGAGCATAGAAAAAGGGTTTTTGCTGAAATTCTGACCCGAGATTGTTTTTCTCTTTAATTTCAGATTGATTTATATTTCTATCAAATCAAGTAAGACCCGTTGACCCAACCAAGTGGACTTCAACCATAAGAAATTCAAAGGAAAATGTTTGATCTATGGGAATAGTACCTTTAGTCAGGTGGATTTCTTGGCCAGAAGCGATAACCAATGGCAGCAGGAGGTCATATCTTGTTGAACAAATGATCAACCCAACCTTTCTTCCCATTGATCGTCTTCTGCAGCTTAGTTCCATAGCCTTCAACGCTCTTGCTCTCAGGATCCTTTGCGTTGGCTTCTTTCTCTTCTTGTGGCGGCTCGAAAAACTGCTTTCCAAACCTTTGCAAATTCCCTATAACTTCAGTTGGAATTCCATGGTTCACGACCTGGAACAAGCCCCACTTGAGGCTCACATCAAACACCGATTTCACCAGATTTTCTGGGTCAGCCGGAAACTTGAAATCCACCACCGGGACCTCCGGCGGCTGCCCCTCGAAGGTGGTGAAATGGGTTGCTCGTCCTCCGGCAGGATGAATTCCGGAGGCAAATCTTCGTTGCATAAAGAGGCTATAACTTGAATTCTTTCCATTTTTCCATGGCTTAGACTACTTTTTTTATAATTTTTTGTCTTAATCTTTCTTTGTGTTTTTGTATTTTTATTTTATTTTCTTTATTTTTTTAAGGTTCGAGGAGTGAAGAAATGTTGTAGATGGTAACATTTCCGGGGTAGTAAAACAGAAATAACAGATATAACCACCTTGTATTACTCAAAAATTAGTGGAATGGTGAGGAAAGGCCAAGAGTAACAGGGATAGATTAATATTTTTATATAGAATTCTAAATATTTTCTGCCTTGCAATATTTTAGAAATTTTACATTTTTTTTCCTTTTTCTGAGATGATGAAAGCCCTTTGGGATAAAGAATTAGTATCTAGTTTAGAAACGATGGCAGTAAAATTGCAGATACGGCTATATTCAGCTACGAGTTCTATCGTACTACAGCTTTTGCTCAAAAAAGAGTGGGATCAATTAGCAATTCAAATCTGGATCAAGAACACCCCTTTTTTTGGGTATTACACATAAGATGATAAGACATAAAATGCTCTTTTAAACAAACTGTTGATTGTAGAGTGTATTTCTGCTTTCAAGGATTGTTTTTCATGGAAAATTTTCACTTATATTTTTGGCACAAGAATAATTCTACTGTAAAAAGGAGAGTTTTTCGCATAAAACGGAACTGCAATAGTGAGTATTTGGTTTCTACCAAAACAATCGATGTTTGAACCATACAGATTGGCGTGTTAATACGTCTATATATTTGAATACTTGAGTTCTATTTTCAATTTCAACTCTTATTTTAGACTGATCTTATTAAATATATTGATCGACGACCTTGATCATAATCCAAATTCTAGCAGCAAAGAGCAACAAAAGCCTGATCATAAATTTATGCTAAAAAAAGGGTGCCTCCATGTAATATCAACATCTTTATTTGCGAATACACGACATTAAAAGACGCAAACTTCAATTAAGAAATTAAAACCATTGGACGTCGGAACTGAGATATGTATTGAAACTGAGGTACGCAGTTTTAGAACTTAATTGCGTCTTACAAGATCAAATCTATTTTACAATCCATAGGCGGGTAATAGAAATGCATCCAAGAGGCGGTCATGGTGAATCGGCCATTTTTATCAACCTCCACAGCAAGAGCCACACGCAGGAAGAGAGTCTGAGGATTAAGGCAAAAAGATAGTTCAAGTCAAAAAACAAAAGAAGAGGGCAAAGGTGAGCAAGAAGATTAGTACAATAAGAAATAATGAATGAAAAAAACTTACTGTGATCAATTCCTCGAACGTTATCCATACCACGAAACCCACGTGGACCACCACCACCACCACCGTATGGGCCACTTCCAGGACCTCCCGGACCACCACCGTCCCATTTTTTGCTGGCACCGGATCCCTTTCTATAAGCTTCAGACTTCTCCATCTGCAGAAGTTATGGAAAAATGAGTGTATGATCCACATGTTATACTGCAAAAGTCTGACTCGGAGAACTCAAGATTACCGAAAACATTGTTGTGAAAAAGACTCCAATGAAGTTAACAATGGCCCAGAAGAAATCAGTGATTGTTTTTAATCGCCATATTGATCTCTTGGACTTGACAACACCTGAAAGAAGAATCCCGATAGGGGAAAACAATCATTACGATGTAGCAGAATTGATGGTCAAGCACGCCTGTCCACTGATATCATACTCTCCAAAATCATTTTACATCTAATCTATTGTAAATACTTGATTTCAAAGTTATTTTCCCGTATCTTTAAGTCAATACAAATTCCAATAATATGTATAAGATCTCAAAGAAGTGCTTTTGCTCCATCGCTGTCAGTACCCAGTTCAAAATAAGTAGCATCTGGATGAACATTTAACCATATCAAAACTCGCTAAGCACTCTTCTTCCTTTTCTTTAAAGTCCAACAGAACATACTCATTTTCATAGACTTCACATCTTACAGTTGATAAATAGACAATGAAAGATCAGATATACAGAAACTCAAAAAATCATGGAAAAGAATATGATCAAGTCAAGGGTAAAAATGAAACGCCAGACACTAAATTAAAGGAACTTCAGTTAAGACTCTAATACCCAATCAAAAAATTAACCATCCAGAAGAGTGTATAACACACAAAAGTGACACATTAAACATAGAAACTTCTGATGTATCATTGTATAAGATGCTTGAAAGCATTTAGGTAACCATGAATTACACCCAAGAAGGAAGAGAGACCATGGCCTAAGGGAGCCGTGGCTTGCCCAAAGGTTTCTAAATTACTTAGATCGCAGTTAAAAGCATAGTTCACAGGAAGGGTCATGGGGACCGGAACGGAGGATAAGATTCCAATTCCATTGCAATGTCACAGAACAATCGTGGACGTTCCGCATAATTTTCTAGTCAATTACTTCAAGATCAGCCTAGAAGCAGGCAGAATATGTTATTCATCCTCCAGAAAGTCCATCAAGTTCACAGTTCACATTTGGAGTGGTTCCCCAATAATGGCATGCTTGCAAAGTAAAATTCTTGAAAAATACATTTGCATAGCATAGTCTGCCAGAATACATTAAGAAATAATGAAAAGGCAAGCAGATTAAGATTAAAAAGAGATAAAATAAACAATGAATTGCATTATTGCACCCGACGGAAATGGCAGAAAAGTGAAAAAGGCCTTGTTGGACAAGAATCAAACATCTTGAGTGCCTGAATTTTGGGAAGAAGAACAGCAAATCTCTGGAATGAAATATTGTGAACAAGATTTCCATTGAAACCCAGAAACAAAAAGCTGAAGAGAATCTTTATGATCAAGAATTAAGGGTATATGTAACTGCAAGAGGTGTAGCCAGGGCTATGAACAGCAAATATCCATTTTTGAAGAATTAATCAGTCCTCTTCACTTCCTCTAATTCCCAGACACAAGAAGTTTAGTAATATCTATATCTCACTTGATTCTTCCGTCATAAATGACAATCATATTTCATGTGCTCTCATAGCATAAAGCCATTTTCACCTTCCCAATCTGGCCCACCGCGAAGAACTGATTTGTCGGTGTGGATCAGCATTCCACCAATAAATCGGCTGATTTTGCCAGTTCTTAACACAACTCTGTTCCATATCAGTGCGACAGAATGTTGTGGGCCAATCTAACAAACCATGGTTAAAAGTGTACGATTTTTCCAAAGTTGTACTTCCCCCGATCATAGCTTCTACATGTATTTGCAATAACAGGATGTCTTGATCCTTCTGACAATCAGCTAGCTAACTGTTCTTTTCAGGAGGCGACATTGAACAGTTTAATCAATTTATATAGAAATATTTTTAAAGTACCAAACAACACATCGAATACTTTTTCCAGATCATACTTTCATAATTTGCTCCAGAACCCCCAATCTCCACTCCCGAACAGAAATGCCCTAATTCAACGTTATTCCTAAATTCAAATTAAAAGCCGGATCACATGGATACTTAAAATGATTGAGCGATCAATTGTTGAAGAAGATAACATACTTTATTGGGGAGATGCTTGAATATAATCAATATATATTGCGAAATAGAATTTACGATCAACGAACCAATTACTCGATACCAAATTTTAGGAACAATTGCTGAAATAAGAAACGATAATGCGAAAATTAAAACCAATCCATCAAATTCACGAAGGAATAGAAAGAAAAATACTCAGATTAATTGATAATCAGAGAAAAATCAATCATAAACATAGAAAAACAAAGTACCTCTCTCGACGTAAGCCATGGGAGCAACGACTTTTTTCCTGCGTCTTCCTCGTTTTATTCACACGCTTTGGACAGATTGCTAAAATAAATAGAGGAATTGATTAGTATTACCTGTGGTGAACCTCGCTGAAGAGTCAGAAATGAACCCAATTATATGATTCCACGTCGTTGAAATCTTCCAAAGTCCGACGTGTTGAAATCTGAGTGGATATGATGAGAGGAAAGGCTGTTGGTGTGCGTACATTGTTGGTTTGACAATTGACAAAAGTCAAGTCGGTTACAGCATTATTGAGTAGTTCCTTCCAATCACCATCCGCCACGTAAACAAACACCTGGAGCTGATGTTAGAGTTTATTGGTGGGTGATTCTTTTTCCTTTTTTTTTTTTTTTGAGAATTCATATTGCTCCATTTATCTATTTCTTATTAAAATTGAAATTATTTCTTATTTTAGTATTTTATTTTTGCTAAGCAAATTCTTCTTTCCCTAGTCATTACCGGGTTGTAATCGATTGTCTAATAATAATAATAATAATAATAATAATCAAATTCTCTCCATTTTATTACTGTGAACTATAAAGAAGCTTCACTATAAGCACTTCATATCTGCTAACAAAATGAACTCAAATTCGAGTCGCCAGCATTTCAAACTTGTAAATAGACTAATCATGAGTTTCAATTTATAGAAATATTTGGAAATGAATAATTATTTTATTTCAAAAGAATAAGTCAATATTTCTAAGAAACATTTTGGCAGCAGCCATATGTGAGGGTATTAAATAGAGAGAGCAAAATCCCATGCTACCTTTCTAAAAAGGGAGTTGCTTTGTCATTACATTTGAAGATTTGACAAATCCCTTTTAGTCTTTCTAAAACTCATTGCCTATTTCTCCATTTCCTCTTTTACTTCCCATATTCTGCTTTCTCTTTCCCAATCCCATATACCCTTCATAGTTGAGAATGTAGCTCTTTCCAAATCAACTGGCATTCTGAGCCCCTACACAAAATTACAGAACAACATTTAAACACTTTTATCCAAAAAACCAGCTTTAAAGAATGATATGGTGTTAACTCGAATTCACTTTCTTATATCACAGTTACAAGGATGGGAGGATATTTACTACTTGCTCCTTCTCCTTAGAGTTCCCTATTATAAGAATTTTGAAAAATGGGGAGTACTTGTAGGGTTACCTTTTTGAAAGACATTGGAAGCAACAAGTTTTCCGCATAATCTGGGCCATCAGATTTCAAGGGAACTGGTTTTCTCATTGCAGAAAGTGCAGTTTCAATATCAAGAAAGTGACCACCAACCATCCTTCTCAAAACTCTAGCTTGATAGGTCTTTCCTCTGAAAATGAGGAACTTCAAATCACCAGTTAATCTCTTACTTTGCAGTTTATAAGTAACAAATATGCAAGTATGAGGCACAAACAAGAAATGTTCAGAAGTCATCAAATGAAAGATGATTGCACACGGCTAGAAAACAAGAAAACACCAACCTGCTGTAATCTCAGAATGGTGAGTGGACCTCTGGGGCTGGTATGATCCCCTTATGGGTACTGCACATTCATCCAAACTGAGAAGGGATGGATGCTTTCCCAAATAGAAGTTTGATGCAGATTTGATTCCATAAATCCCATGCCCCCAGTACATCCAAAACATTCCTGAATCTTAGTTATAGTTGATCCAAGACTAAATCAAGAATTTCAATGTTTCAGAATTTGCACCAGGACGCCATATAATGAAAATCCATAATGTGGTGAATGTTCAAATATGGATAGCAAAGAGCAATAATGACAGGATGCAGCATGAGAGGAGAACTTTAATTTCTTTTTGTTAGGTGTTGACCCATTTCAAAACTTGATCACCTATATATCTTTTGGAACCGGAAACCATAATCTAATTTTTCATGTCACTGGAAAACAAATAACATGAAGAGAATGCACAATTAGAAACAGAGTTGTGCTGACCTCACATAAGTAAGCACTCAAGATTCTCAGCTTTGAAATTCTCGTCTCCAGTGCTACTGCCAGCACTACCTCGATCAATTTCCTAAAAAATGTGCGCCCATTCTTCAAAAACGTGTTCTTAACCAGCTGCCAGCAGAATTGAAAGGCATTGAAAAATCCCAGTACTATTACAGAAAGAACATGAGAGCTGGCTAACCAAGAACCTTGATTAACATCAATATTAACTCAAGAAAACTGAAATCAGAAAACTAAAATTTCTTTCCCAAAAGATTTAAGAAATAAGGTAGACGTTTACCACCAATAAATAACAACCACGCATTAGGATATTATGCCCACCCCAGCATTCCGGTGAACCCAACTTTTCAATCAGACAAAAGAACAAACAGATAACGCACAAATGGAAGCACAAATATCTACTCATTAGCTTCGAAAATATAAATACCTGCTGGGTTATCGTACTGCCGCCACCACGAGCCCAGAGAGACAAAAAGGCGCGAGCCAACCCAATCGGATCGACACAAAATGGCTAAAGAAGCGGCGGTCTTCATAAGCAACAACGGCTTGGAACAAACACTCAGGGACTTTTACCAGCTCGGCTTCGGCTTGGGAAGAAAACGCAATCAGCTCCCGCCAACGGCGAGGAAAATCCGGGAGGAGAATACCAGAAGTAAACGGGAGAGTGAAGAGCGTGAGGGAAAATGTGAAAAGAATAAGAGATTGGGAAGATGCAGCGGCGAGCGTGTGTTGAGAATTGGGCCAGTTGCTGTTGTTAAGGGAGTAGTGGAGTTGGAAGAGAGGTAATTTGAGTCTGATTTTTACGGGGATCTGCTGGGCCATTGATGTAAAAGCTAATGAGCGAGTGTTCTTGCAAGCGGCGGTCGGAAACGGCGGCGCTGCGGCGGAGCAGCCCATAGTTTTTGCATGAGACGTTAGTGCATGATTTTAGCTGTAATGGCAATTATCCTACACAATTTAAGGTTAAAACTGTCGAGAAACAATTCTCTTGATAATTATATTTCACACACAATTAAAACTAGTAAGTAATTGTTATTTGAAGATAATCTTTTATTATCGTTAACATAATTTGACAATTTTTATGGAGTTTGAACACACACACACACACACACACACATATATATATATATATGTGCATATCTATAAGTTCCTCGTATATTCACAATATTTGTCAATTCATGATTTTTTGGGCCACATTTGATTTCATCTAATAGATCATATTAACTATTTTGATGGCAACTAATGTATTATTTGATATGATTAATTAAGGTGATAAGGCTAATGTATATTATATCCGAGCTTGCACTATGCATGAGATTAGGGTGTAAACAAATTTCAGGATCCGAGAAAAGATTCATAATATCTTCTGGCCGATTATTCTGTGAATTTACTAATATATCCTTCAAATTCCACTAGCAAATTACAAGTGCTGTAATTTGCACTCCAAAAATTGTTATTCGCACTTCATTCTAAATTTTTGTATTAGATTATTGACCAAAATATCCACTTATTTTTAAAATATATTTATATTAATTTGCAAGACAAATAAACCGTTTAATATAATAATTATCACTTTCAACTTTATTATTCATGAAAATATTTCACTTCAACTTATCTAACTTAATATGAAATAATAATATATTTGGTAAATGATTATCCGTCGGTAACCCAAGAATGGGTAATGACGAATTGGATAAAACTATTTATTTTTTATTGGATACGAGATAGTGAACTCATTACCCATGACTATAGGTGATGAGTAACTCACAGGTACCAGTATTTTTAATTTTTTTATATTTGAAGGTAAATTAATATATATATTTTTAATTTACATAAAATTATTCAAATATTACTTAAATAAAACAAATAAAAGAGGTTATAAATTTTAAACATTATATTGAACATGTACTTAAATATGTCAAATATTTTAGTTTGAAAAATACAACTTAAATATTTAAACATCTATCGATTTTATGTTATATTACATTTCGAAGTTCACATTTAAATTCCATTATATGTCAAAAAAAATTGAACTAAAGTTTTAAATACCACTTAAATATTGTTGTTATCATAGAAAAATATGTTGTATCCTCCAATTTTTTGAGAGAATTAGAGAAAAATTTAATATATGATTATTCAAAAGGAGGTAGATAATTAGGCGGTAGGTAAAATTATCTGCATTTTATTAGATGAAGAAAATGAGGCATATCATTTGTATTTTTTTTGGTATTGCAACATGGGTGTTTTGTTGCCAAGTCTAAATAACAAGGTAGAGTGCTCCTTTTTTCCTTTATGTTACTTTTCTGATTGAAATAACTTTACATAACAATTTTTATAAAGTAAAACAAAATCCACATTTGGGTTGTAAAAGTATACAATTTTACAGTGATGCTATCATTTTGCTATTGAAGTTTGTAACCATATCTTCAATAAGATGATTGAAATTAGAGATGGGATAATCTTTTCATTTTTATGTGCTCTATCAAGTTTGACATGAAATGAATCAAGGCTATGAATCAATCAAGATTATATTTAATAGAACAAAGAATAGTATACTAATGGCATAATTGTCCAATAATTTAAATTAAATGATATCTTGAAAGTAAATGGATATAATGGTCAATTCCTATATACTAAAAACCAAGTGAAGTGCCAATAACAAATGTTAGAGTGCAAATAACAATATTGGCAAATTACCATGAAACCCTTGAAATCAAGTTAAATTCCAATATTGCTAACTTTGGTGCCTATTTATATTAGTGATGCCTAAGCAAGTGCCTAGCACACATTGGTGCATATGCTTGCGAGAAATGCCTATACTACACTGGTGTTGGTGTATATTCCTTTTTCCATATCGCACATATGCGATCCTCTTTTTGGTAATAAATAATGCATCATGTGGTGCATTAGCGATTCCGTTTTGTATGAATATGCACAAATGTTGCCAACTCTGGCACCTATTCGTACATCCATGATGGATAGGCACATGCTTGAGGAAAAAATCAAAATTTGATGAAAAAATATCTAATCAATTTTTATGGATCTTCTTATATATTAAACAACTCTTGGATAGGGGGTCGTGGTTGGAAAAATAAAATAACATAGAGCTCAATCGCTAGTATCAAACATGAAACCAAGACTTGCATGCATTATAATGTCAAATGTAATTTACAATATCAAACATAAGATTACACTAGTTGAGATTATAATAATCTCACATATTTCAACGGACCAAAATTACATTAGATTACTAGTTTTAAAAATCAAACACGGCCCTGCAAAAAAAGGGATGAACTAGAATATTCATGCCCTCTTAAAATGATTCATATCACTAAATAGTTATATAATTGTATTTGATTGACATAATATTTTATTATAGGTGTTAGTATTTAACCAGATAACTTACTTATGTGTTGTAATTTTATTTTTACAAAAATTTTTACTAAATATCATATAATTGTCCTTCAAATTACACAATTAGAAAATTCAAATAAAAAATAATTAGTCACCACGATTAGGAAAAGCAATGCCACCCCGTTTAGGCAATCTACGAGCTAAACCTCAAGGAGAAGGTCAATTGAACAAATCCAACTGATGCTGCAAAGAGCATAACGGTCCGAAACTCCGGTGGATTTGAATGGTATTGGGCTTGAGATCTGCAATCAAGAACAAACGTAAACTAGCCGAGGTGCCCCGACTAAGGCACTCCGACGCTCAAGTCAGATTTCCAGTAAGAGGGAGAGTATAGAGAAAGTGTGTAGTGAATAGTATATTTGCATTACCTTGAGCGTGGTGGCGTTGGTAGGATTTATAATCTGATGATGGTGTGATTTTACCCAAGTACCCTTATGAGGTATACTTGGGTTTTCCTCATGACCAAGGTTTGGTAGTCATTTTCTGCCCAAATCTCGGGGCTGTACCACGTGGCGCAATCTCCTGTTTTCCTGAATAGTCACATCAGTAGGAACGCGCCTCTGCCAGAGTTGTTGGCAGGGTTGTCGGGGTTGGTGGAAGCGATTACATCCGTTGGCAACAGTCACATCTGCTGCCACGTATAATCATTGCTGAAAGGTTCAACTTGTTCCATTTGCAATCGGGGGTCGATTCATGTCGACCAAGCTTAGATGATGAGTTTGAAAGCAGCCTCCAGGTCGATACGGGTTGACCGCGCGGCTTACCATACGGGGTCAATACTAGTCGACCAGTCTGACTTCGCCTCCGAGCTATCATCATAAGACTCTGGAAGAGGCCCTCAAATCGATACAGGTCGACCACAGGGTTTAGCTTACGGGGTCGATACTAGTCGACCAGACTGACTTGCCTCTGGGCTTAGTGGGCTGGCTCTTCTGAATCTGGGCCTGTTGGGCTATCCCATATCACCAACTAAGAAATAAGAGCTAAGGAAGAACATGGTAGCAAAATTGGCCCACCCTCTTAAAGAGAAAAAAAAAAGTAATGTAAGGAGTTTCATATTTATGAATCGAACAATATTATATTATCTTCTTTAATTGTATTAGTCATACTTACTTTGTTTATCCGATCTCTAGAAATTAATTTATTTACATTTTACTGTAAAAGTTAATTTTTCGAGTAGGCTGATTTATTATATGTAAAAGTCTTACTTAAGCAAAAAAAATGAACGTTATAGTATATAAATTCTACCACTATAGATTTGGTGTGAGATCAATCTAGAAAATGATTCTAGATGCTTCTATGTTATTTACATGTCGAAAACAAGAGCAGGCAGACAGTTAAAGCTAAGGTATTGGTGGAAACGTTTTGTACGTTTTTCATATTAAGAGTTGTTATGGATTTTAAGCAAAGGAATGCCACTTACATTACGTTGCAACATGTGTTCAGCAACTGCCAACCTTAAATAGCTCTATAAAAGCAACAATTCTAGTTTGCATTTTCTTCATGTCTTGTTTCGTAACACTTAGCATAGTTAGTCTCCTCTCATTTTTGGGGTTTTCCTTTTCATAGCAAAGGCTAATAGCCAAGATTACAACCACCAATTTTAGGTATGTACTTCACACACTTATGTTCAATTTTGATGTTAAGAATATGTATTTTTGAGGTAGTTTGTCACACAAATTTTGCTATAAGTTGATACATGTATGTATTAATCACCTATCATACATATTCAATGTCTAATAAATGGTTCAGATTTAAATATGATATAAGAACATAAACGACGCAAATATTTATATGATTCGCCCAAATCAAGTTGCATTTATAGACAGTATGTGAGAATTTCAGTACAAAATAGTATGGTATAATAGAAAGATATAGATCGATTGTCATAATTTATGCATACTTTAATTCAAAAAGTATGGCATCCAGGGACTCCATAGCGCCCCTCCACCCCCTTAGATGAGCCCTAATTGAATAGACTTCACACAACAAGTGTAATTGATCTGCAAAGATAAAAAGAAACTCTTGGTTTTTTTTTTTTTTTTATTCATGTACTCAGATGTGCACAAATGGTTCATTGACTCAAACTCAAATTTCACATACAAAGGCTATGTTGTTAGGTCAATTAGTCACTCCTGAATTTAAAATTAAAACTTTAGGATACAAATTAATTATAACAATATTTTCCACATCGCTTGTTTATCGCAGTATTAATTGAATAAGAACATAATTTTCAGAAAATTAAATCGAAAAGCAAAATGAAGTCGACAATGACAATGTATTTGCCCTTGTTCTTATTATGTATGATCACCTTCTCCATGGAAGCAACGATGGCGGACAATGATCCAAGTTTTTGCGACCCAAAATGCGCAGTTCGACGCTCCAAGGCGGCCGGCAGGACCGGTGCCTCAAGTACTGCGGTATATGTTGCGAGAAGTGCCATTGTGTCCCGTCGGGGACTTATGGGAACAAGGACGAGTGCCTTTGTTATGGGGACATGAAAAACTCCAAAGGGTGAACCCAAGTGCCCTTGATAGCCCTTCAATATGTATTCTACTTATTTACCAATTATTTGTTTGGGGTTGTGAAATTATGAGAAATGACGTGTATGATGTATACATATGGTAATAAGTTTTTTTTTTAAATTTATTTATACATATGCACACACATCAAGAGTCCGTTCGAACTCAAACTCAGAGCCCCTACATTATATGAAAGACTTATGTCATTGTACCGCAAATCACTAGGCAAAATATGGTAGTAAGTCAAGAAAATATTATTTAAATAGGTTAGAAAGTGTTGGAAACTATTTCAAGTGTCACATTTAATGCTAGCTTAGCATTCACTAATTAATATATTTCTTAATAATAAATAAATTTAAAATTATCAAAATTATGCTACGGCGGTAAAATGACCATCTTTTATAATGGTACACATATAATTACATTGCTAGTCACTCATTTAATAAAGGTCTCTTAAAGAATATGCATGGAACTAATCATCAAAATTGAATTTGAAATCATAAAATATGGCCATAAATTACTAACCAATTATTGCTTTTTTACAATTAGAAGTTCTAAAATTACTATTAGTATTTAAGTCAAAATTAAGCATTAATTACAATAACTTGCTTTCTTTATATTATTACGTATAAAATTTCATGATTTGGGAACATTCATTTAGCTGCATGAGCAAATATTCACATTCTTATGAGCGATATTATACGTAATTAAAATTAAATTCTTTTATCTTTAATTAGAATTTACTCAAAAATTAGCATTCCAACTCTATTTCCATTGTCAAACTTCAATAAAACATTTTTTCCACTTTGTTTTTCCACTTTTTACTCAATTAATCAAAGTGAAAAAATTTGTACTTTAACGGCAAACTGACAAAAAAAAAAGTTTGACATAATCTCCTATAAATATTAATACTATTTTATTCTTTATACTCAAAAAAAAAAAAAAAATGAAGTTGACAATTGTTGCAACTCTTTTACTTTTCCTACTCTTCTTTACTACCTTAGTCGAACAGACGGCGGCGGATGAAGATCCGCCGGCAAATATTTCGGCCTTTTGCAAGGCCAAGTGCGACGTGCGATGCTCGAAGGCTGGCCGGAAGGACCGGTGCCTCAAGTATTGTGGGATTTGTTGCACCAAGTGCAACTGTGTGCCGCCGGGGACGTATGGAAACAGGGATGCCTGCCCTTGTTATAGGGACTTGAAGAATTCCAAAGGGCAACCCAAGTGCCCTTAAGAGTTAAGAGTGAAATAATGAAAATTGAATTGTTTTATGGAGATGTTGACAATAATAATCATATGCTTTTGTATTGTATGGAAAGACAAGAATTCTTATATTAAATTTAATTAAGTTTTTTTCTAGTTAACATCTATTAAAATAATCGATTTATTGAGTTAAGTCTCGTATTGTCTCATTGATGTTGCACAAAATTAGATTTGAGGTTTGATATGAGATAATCCAGTAGGCCCAACAGGCCCAACATCAAACGAGACAGACCTGTATCGACCTCACATAGTAAAGCCCACGGTCGACCCGTATCGACCTAAAGACCACTTCAGAAGTTCGAGCATTCAAGTTTAGTCGACAAGAAATAACCTCCGGCGTCCACTTCGATTCCCGCCGGGTATAAATCGAACAGGTTGAGCCCCTCGACACTAACGACACGTGGCAGCTGGTGCAACCGCTAACAACAACTCCAACAATTCTGACAAACCTGCCAACAACTTTGGCAGACACGTGCCCCTACTGACACCGTTATCCGGAAAAATAGGAGATTTAGCCACCTGGCACAGTACCGTGATCTGGACATGGAATGACTCCCAACCCCCTGGCATGAGAAAAAACTAGTACACCTGATAAGGATATTTGAGTAAAATCACGCCCACAAAAAGCTATAAATACTCCAGGCCCAGCCACGCTCAAGGTAATGCCACTTACACCATACACTTTACATTCTATATATTCTGCTCGATTACCCTCTTGACCAGAACTAATTTGAGCGTCGAAATGCCTTAGCCGAGGGCACCTCGACTAGTTTAACGTATGTTTTATTTGCAAATCTCAAGCTCAGAACAATACACTACTCTCACTTTCCTCTACAAGTCGCTTCCAACAGCATCAAGGTCTTTTCTGTAAATTGATAAAAGGTGGACTTTTACTCCTAGAATGGGTTCGCATAAAGTCAGTACTTGATTCAAAAAAGAAGTAATGCGATGCCTTCTTTGGCTATTAAGAAGACTTGATAGAACTAGATTTTTATGTATAAAAAGTGGTTGAGCCTCGTTATTATGATCAAAAAGGAAGGAGCAAGAACAATATACTTATACATACACACAAATTAAATGTTTTAAATTAATGTTTGATTCTTTAATTGATTCTCAAAAATATTTTATTAATTAAAATAATAATGCGACATATCACTAACATATAAAGCATAAATAAATTCAACTCTGATCCTCGTAAATTGAGGACACAAAATTTGGTGACAAGCAATCAAATAACACTAATTCTTATGCAATATCCAAAATCTAAATTCTGTTATGAAAATTTGATCTCAATATGGAGAAAATCCAAACTGAATAAAAGAATCAAATTCAAATACTCAATAGAGAATATATTAAGATGGAATCCGGATTTGGTTAATGAGTTTAAAGTAAAATCCACTTTTGATTATGTTATTAATTATGAGTTATAAAATGAAATTACTAAATTTAAATTATATATACACAATGCATAAAACTGAGACAAAAATCACATCAAGTTGTAATTTTAATAAACTTGTTTATGATTATTTATAATAATTAAGATGAATTAATAAAACCCATAACTTAGAAATTTAGGTTTCTAACTTTTTACTATTTTATTTTATTAAAAATTTAAAACTTAAGTTTTAATTTGCACCAACTCAAAGCTCACCTAAAAATTCAAGTTCAATTGAACCGAATCGGCTTGAACTCAAGCTCAAATCATATATATGTGTGTGTGCGCGCGTGCGAGCGCACGAGCTGGCGTGCACACATGTTTCTAACTCAAGCTCAAATTGAATATATATGTTCCAAACTCAAGCTTGAAATTTTTGTTTTCAAGCTCAAGTCAACCCAACTGAATTGCTTCCTTAATTACAACAATTAGCCAAGCATTACTACAACTTACCAGTAAAGAATAAGACTATAACAAACTGACAAGGGCAAAAATTAGTCCAAACAAAGCAAGGAAGCAGTTCTGAGGTGCAAAAATTCCTACCCACTAAATATCCTTAAAACAAACAGTTTTAACATGCCATCACAGCCATTGTAAACACACTTAGCTGCATATCCACTGAGACAGAAACCTGAATACAGTAAAAGCTCATGCAAAGATATTACACATATCAACTCCACAGCTTAAACAAGTTCGCTGGGCTTCTGATCCATTCGCCCCAGCATATTGGTGGACAACAAGATCATTCCTGTGTGCCGTTCTTGATCTCATGACTATGAGATATGCATGCAATTTGTGCTGTTAAAACCAGGAAGAATATAAATAACCTTTCAAAAATTCCACGAGATGCAATGGAAGTTGAGCTTGTCTTCTGAAAGAGGGTATATCTTACAACCTCCAGAACTGACTATCTTGGGGATGATCGAGGGTGGTGTTTGATCCACCATGGGCAGTACAAAGAATTGGGTCTCTATTCTTGATACAAAGTTTAATTTCATTTTATGCTTATTTGAGCATCTGAAACACAAATCAGTTGAATTAGATTAAGAAACCAAATTGAAGACTGAATTTTATTAGCAAATAATACAAAGAAAAGAGGATGAAATTAAGTAAATGAGCCCCCCAGTTTCACTGATACGATTGAGCTGTACTTGAAACTACCAATCATCTAAGCTCCAATAGATCTTCTGCTACAGAGTTTGTAGGAGCTGATTTTCTTACCTCAAAGACTAGGACTTGCGTTAATTTCAGCTGGATTTAACCATAAACCCCGACTTTATTTAATGTTCTTCAACATACTAGAAATTTAAGAGATTTAACAGGGTCATATTTAATTTCAGACGAGTTTGACAAATGTAATATGTCAAGGGTTGAAGAGTAAGGACCTAAAATTACAAGGTTCTCACAACTCCAATCAATTATGGCTTTCCAGCTTTTATTTTATTTTATTTACTTACTTCTTATGGATAGCATAAAGTCATCCCTGCAACACTGTCCACAGATTAACATTTTATTTTATTTATTTATTTCTTATGCACAGCATAAAGTCATCCTTGCAAGACTGTATAGATTAAAACTTTAATTCCACGAATACAGGAGTGCTTACTAGAATAAACTCATAGTTAGTTAGTTCTAATATTTTCATACTACTAGGAACAAGGATTTCTTGAGAAAACTAATAATAGAGCACATACATGCCAAAAGGGTGCCCACTGCAAAAACATGCACGTAAATGCTGCGAAAAATTAAGTGGGATGTATTAACAAACAGGAATCATAAACAAGCAATGTTTATAAAACATATACCTCTCTTACAAAAAAGTTGCCGCATTTTACTACTGATTCTTGCTCTTAGACTTGGAGGGGATTTTCCCATATGCCATTAGCCTAGAACGAGATAACTTGAGTTCAGCCTGACGGAGTCTTCTCTTACTCCGTCTGGACAAAGTGCTGGTCTCGCCATTTGATTCTGCAGGCTGTGATCTGTCAGTTTTGTCTGAATTAAACACTTCATTTGTTGCCTTAACGTCATTTCGTCTCTCCTTCTTGTCTTCATTAATGGAATCAGATGCATCCCCATTATGAAGTTTCTTAGTTTTCTCTTTCAGCTGGACAGTCTTAATACGAGGCACCTTCCATTCCTTCTCCGTGTATGGGGCCAGCTTCTTCAAAGAAACATACTGATTCAAATCCTTATCATCCATCATCCAAATCTCTTCTGGGGTCAGTCCATATCTCTTAGCCTTTACTGGTTTGTACTTGAATCTTGTTTTCAAGTCTCCTATAGTGTCCTCATAATCCAACTTATAATACTCCTCCATCAACTGCTCCCTAACCGCCTTCTCAACTGCACTAGGTTTCCGTTTTCTCTTCCGCTTGCCCTCTTTAGGCTCATCATCTCCATCTTTACCAGCCTCATTTTCATGTCCATCTTTACCAGCCTCATTTTCATCTCCATCAGCCACTCTTTCTTTCAACATTCTTTGTCTGGTTGACATGAACCCTTCACCAGATCCGTCCACCTCATCCCAACCCTTTGAAAGTCCAAGCAGCTCATCTTCCTTGTCAAAATCTGGTTTCTCAAGCCCAACCCCATCTTCATCGCCATCACTTGCAAACTCAGGATCCACATCCTCAGCTTCATAGTAGCCATCACCAAATGCTTTCTTCATCTTCCTATCATAATTATCAGGATCAAAATCCTCCTCCAAATCATCCACGTCAAGAAAAATACTCCCATCCTTCCCAACTCCCGCCACCTCCCTAATCCTCTCCAATTTCTCGTTAATTTCTTTCTTCTTCAAGTTCTTCAATCTCTTCAGCTCTTCCTTCCTTTCAAACTCAGCCTGTGCCACTCTCTCTTCTTTCCTCTCCCTCTGTGACTTCCTTGCATTCTCCTTCTTCCTCACAGACCCCTCAACTTTCCGCGAATGGCCCATAACCCTATCCCCAGCATTCTCCTCAAACCTAAAATTATACACTCTTTCATAATCCTCTTGCTTTTCTATCTCTTCCTCATCCTCCGAAAACTCTATCTGCTCACCCCCTATATCCTTACTTTTCCCATCATCAATCCACATCCTATTCCGAAAATAATCCTTCAAAAACATCGTATCCTTATCCAACTTCTCGTCTTCACCAAAATACTCATCCAACTTGCCCCCAATCTCTTCCTCCTCCTCCTCCTCCTCCTCATCTTTACCCCCATTATCCTTCACTCTCAGAAAATCCCCTTCCTCATCATATTCTCCCTCTTCCACCGCTTTCAAAAACTCCCTCCTCAGTTCCTCTTGTTCTTCCGAATAAGTCTTTACTCTATTTTCCTTTTCGCCATCATCCCCATCTTCCATTTCTTCATCATTAAACTCCGGACCTGCCTCGATTAAATGCTTGGAAACAACATCTTTCAAATACATTGGTTTCTTCTTCTTTTCCTCCTTCCCCTTTTTCTCACTCGCATTATCGCTATCATCCTCAGAATCAGAATTGAACAATTTTGCGTCTTTGTTCCTCAAAATCGGGTCTTGATTTTTCACCCTAATTAGTGCATCAAAAAACTCGAAATCTGTTTTCTTACTGGGTTTAATTAATTCCTCCTCCTCAGACGAGGATTCTTTGGAATCTGAGTCTGAAGAGTCCACTCGCCCCTGCTTTTTGAGCTCTTCGTACCTCTGCAATTCCTCCCGCTTCTTGTTGTGCTCGTAGCGTTTGGCGAATTCTCGGTTGATTTCGATCTTCGATATGTCGTCCTCTGGACACTCGCCATCTTCGTCGAAAAGCTTCAAACGACCCATTGCCGGAAAATTGGGTGTTTTGCAACTTCAAGTTTAAAATCGATTTAGGGGTTTTCCTCTTAGGGTTAGGGTTTTAGTATCTTCTATTCTATCTAATTTCTAAGAGGACCCGTTTTAATTATTGGGCTTTAACACTATGCCCAATATTGAAGATCCAAACTTGTAGCCCACTTTAGACCCACATTTTTGGGGTGATCCATATTTTAATTAAAAAAATATTTTCTTCATATTAAATTAGCCAATAAAAGCAAAAAATTAAAAAAATGGCGGAAGGTAGAAGGCGCCAAAACCCTATCAAAGTAGCCGTCAGAAACTGAAAAATGGCGGCAGCAATCGGATGGTACGGACCGCTAATTGATCTTTGCAAAGCGTCTTCTTACATTGGAGATTACGTACAACTCCTCATCTTCGTCTATAAATCCACGCCTATCCAGGTCCTTCAGCGAATCCTACGTGACCTTGAGGATGAATGAAAGAATCCCTTCTACTGCTTAGTTATTATTAATTTCTTTATTCCAAAGTTATGTTCATATATGTATGTATAAATAATTGTGTGCAGTATAAAATTGCAAGAAATGGAGGAGAGGTGGTGAGGATGGGTGTTTTGGTGGGAGACGAAACGAGGTTGTATTTTCCAGTGACCATTTGGCAAAAGGAAATTGGGTCCCAAGTTTTAGCTGATCATGTTGTTCTGCTCCAAAGTATGCTGTTTGTTTTGGTAACTATGATTGTTGTTGGTTTACCATCTTTGTCAATACTGTTATAATGGCAATTATCTGGATGATAGTAATTCTGTCAATATTGTGTCAGAGATTAGTGAATCTACTGCTCAAATCTAATATACTTCGCTGTCAAACCACCCCTTTCAATTGTAACTTTGTGCTGCACTGGGCTTCCACTAGTGGTGACAATGTTTGGCTTATTCCGTCAACACTCCTTTCCTCGGCAGTTTTGCTGCATGATTGGAACTGTAATATCTAAATATTGGGTCGAGTGTTTTTGTTGTGCTAAAGGTTATAGCATTAATAAGAGTCCTATTCAAGCACATTAATCTTCTCTACGATCAAAGGGCATAATAGTCGTGTTTCAATGGTTAGTCTGCCAATTCTTCTGGCTTCCACCACAACTGGAGTTGTAGCCTAGCAACTCTAATAGCCTCACATTTCAGAAACTAAAGTCAGATCTCCAAAATTGATTCTCCTATACTAAATCAGCCTTTTGCCAAATCCAGCAAATGATGGAAGTCAGATTTTGCCTGCTTTGAATGCTTGGCATGAACTCTTTTGTATGGATGTGATTGTGATACACCATTTCTTTTTCTTCTGTGGTTTGTCTGTACGATGCTAGGTTGTCCATCTTTTAGCATTTGTTGGTTTCTTGTTCTCTTGCCAAGGATTTTAGGAATATGCAGATCTCAAAATTACAAGATTTGGAGATGCTGTTGAGGCTAGAGCTCTCCATTGTTCATATCTGCAACTTCTACTTCACCCAAATGATTTTGCTGCCTCCAAGTGTACTCTTCTCTCTTGCTCTCCTCTTGCACTTAGCACAAATGCAACCACATACAACTTTATGTTGGTCAGACAGGAGAAGTTGGTGCTAAATTTTATCCTGTTCCATTAAATAGTATGATTTATCCTAAGCATCACCAAGCAGTCAATGGAAAAGTTGTACTAAGATGTTTATCCATGTCATCAAGTAGTATAATACAATGACTAAGACTCCTTTGACTTATAGCTGTCAAGAACAAACTCATATATATACTTGACAGGACTTGCCATTATGTAAATATTGATTGTTGATCTAGTGTGAAGATTCTAACTTGGAATGACATACCCTGTAAAAAGAACAGTGATGTCATAGGATTGAAGACCAAGGATGATAGAGCCAATCTCCAGAACTGAAGTTATTTTCAGATTTGCCAAAAGATTATGTGCCCAGGTAATTAAATTTTAGCACATAATATTCTTTCTTATATAACATACCAAGAGAAATTAATGTTTCATGATATAAATAACGAAATGCATGAAAAAAGCATAAGATTTTACATGGTAGAGCCAGAATAAGACAAGTGGATGCTGCTTATTACCAATTATAAGATGCAGTGGATGTACTTTTATGTTTTCTGATTACATATTGTGTAGCTTACGGGGGGCAGTTATCTCATGGAACCTCACTGTTATTTCATTTTCTCATGTAAGTTTGGATGAGTTGATAGGGGAGTGTCGCGTGGGGATAACAGCAAGGGAGAAGCTTCGGAGAGTTGTTGGATGGCTGCAGCAAGCTAGACTTGCTCACTGTGGCAGCATATTGAACTACTATGAAGTAAGCTCTTCATAGTTTAAACCTTTTTTGGTGACTTCTATTTAAGCTTGCAAATTTTTGCTTTTATATCTCTTTTCCTGTCTGCCACCATAAGTTCGATATTCCCTTCTGATACTCTTCTCTCTAGTTGTGTGTTGTTTCTTTCTTTTCCCCTATCACCTAATTTGTTCGTTTGACTTGCATATGATATGCAACTAATGGTTAAACCCTCTCACTTCTCTCGTTGGCTCACCAGTCAATATGGTGTTGCAGGATATGGCACAAAAACTTTATAAACACAAGCTAAAATATTGTGTGCTTTTGTGCTCAATACTTTGTAGCTCATCTTAGATATTTATATATTGTATTAACTATCTCAATGTCGCTAAAAAATTGTTACACATTTTATGCATACTCACATGTGGAAAGAAGGTTTGCGCATAGCAAAGATGGTGCTGTGACTTGACAAAGTCATATTTTTCTGGGGAAATACAGTAGATGGAGAACTTATATTTTAAGAATTGGTTATTTCTCTCTGTTGGAAAGAGATAAGAATCTAGAATAACTCTTGCCAATTCAGTCACGCCTGAGATGGGGCCAGGATGATTGGTTTCATAGGTTGCTGCTCTGTGTTTATCAGATTGATTAAGCGTACCTGTTGAGAGATATTATTCTCTTTGTTAATTCTTCTAGACATTTGTAATGGGATTGATGTCTGGCCCTCAGCACAGGAGGCAACTAAAGGTAAATTGGAAAGTGCATGACGAGATACATTCTCAGAATTACTCCACTCTATCAGAATTATGCCAATGTGAGAACTCTTCTGAGGCGATTTTTCATGCTTCTGTTGGTGAAATATTCCTGCCAATCACTTGGATGAATCTTCAAGAGATAGAAGCTGAAAGGATGTTTGTTAGTAGAAGGCTACATATGCTAGGTGAGAAAAATTTGGTTGATGATATCCTTACTACTGGCTGTCAGCTATGCGGTACCCCAGCGAATGCCAAACTTGGGTATGGACAAGGACTGAGTCCCCTTGGTTTTTCTTTTTCTTTGTAGATCATAGCTCTCATTAAGTGACAAGCTAGATTTTGGCAGGTCAATTGTGGAGCAAAACACAATGCCTTTATATTGTCAAAGAAGCTCAGATCAGCTCCACGAAGTAGGCACGATATATAGACCCTTCTTGGTACATATTTCTTCTTATAATATGCTCCTTCCTACCTGGAACCCAGTACATAACTTCCATGATATTTTTTCCCTAAATTTTAATCATCAATTGTTTTACTCATCCTGAATTGATTCTAATAACGACTGCATTCCATCTGTGCCTGTTGAAACAACTCCAGGAGATAGCAGCGCCCCTGATCTGTACTTTCTTTAATTGTTTGAGTGGCAGGGCGTCATGGATTGTATTGATTTGTTTTAACACTCTTGCTAGGCAACAAATGTTCCTTTTCGTTGCTAAGCTATGCATTTCTTGGTTAGATATTACTAACTCTTACGATATAAAAGGAAAGAGGTCCGCATTTTCCAGGAGAACCAATTTCTTTACTCTTTCTATATACTCCATTGAACTCTGTGGTCCTCTATCATCTTGAATGATGGACCAGCTGCTAACGATGCATACTTAATTGCCATTTAAGCATGTGGATAATTTCTGTTACCTAGAAATTTTGAATTCATCTGATTGCCCTTTATTCTTTCTTCAGTTATATGCGTGGGATGACTTGAAATACCTTCCAATGTCTGTCACTAACAAGGCGGCCAAACTTTTGTTTGGAAACATCCCTGCTGAGAGAGTTTATTCCTCCTATAAAAGCCAGCGGCAGAAGCAACTCCCTCTTCAAAATTGCACTAAGAAGAATGAATTGAAAGACCAAAGGCCAGCAGGCTGGAACCCGAATTTCTATAAGATTTGGTTGATTTTATTGAATATATTGTTTCAACAAGGAAAAACAGCCCCTTGAAATTCAAAGTGACAGTCAATACAGATCGAGATTGGGAAAGTGGGAGACTTGAGATGGTATCTGTCTCAGTTCCTGCTTTTAGAAGAATCAACTCAGCTTAGATTTTTGAACTGGAGCAAGATGGTAGTTTTGTTTCAGCTCTTTGATGGAAGTTTATAGAGGCTAATAAAAACTGCCTTTTTGTATTCATATTGGATTTTTTTCAGTCCAATCCAATTCCAACATATATTCAAAAGAAATTGTAAAAATTTTAAATTCTTCAATAAAGCAGCAATGATCAAATGAAATTGTGGCCACAAAGTGTTAGAAACATCCACCACGAACAGAAACTCATCCTACATTTTTGGATGAATATATGACAAGTAAATTTTATGAAGACATGGATTTTCCAATAGCTAGACAAGATTAGATCAATGTTTGTATATGAGACAATCAAACTGGTTGTATGGGAGACAAAACATGTTAATCTAGCGTCACCCATTAGCCACTTATCTTGAGTTTACTCCAATACCTTCCTGCAGATAAATTTGCTGACCCTGGTGGATACTATCAGCCATGGTATGATTCCAACCTGCAGAGGCATGAGATTAACCCTCAGGAACCCCATTGAAATACGCTGTACTTACTACGCACAGGCAACTGCATCCCATTTCATAAAGGAGAAGGATTAATAAAACTTGAGAACTATAGAAAAGCTCTTTTGAAATAATTCTGTCCATTTTATACCATTTGTTTCTAGCATGTGCAAAAGTATGACACAATATTAATGTCTGATTGATTTCAATAGCATCGGAAAATCTAACAATGCCTGAGAAGAAGTAATGAAAGCAGTCTTCAGGGTCAAAAATCCTCTATTCGGCTTTTTCCTAATATGACTTAGTTCTTAAGCAATCCAGAATAAAAGATATCCTACTTTTTTCACATTTTGGCAAAAGTACAATCAAGACGTTTGATAATCTTCATCTCAATAAACATATAAAGGACATTTTAGCAATCTGTCAAACAAAAGTTGCAAAATCTAGAGGGGACTTTTCTTATAGCTCATAACTGTACTGAGACAGTTTGTAAAATAGATTAGGAAACCAACTATGATATCTATGTTCTTAATAAACAGAAAAAACAAGAAAATTTCAGCTACATTACCACAACATTGTCTTTCATTGATTTTCCAGCTCTCCAAGATAGCAACTTACCTGCAAATATAAGTGGACTATATATGAAGCCTTTCAACCAATCAACAATATCAGAACATTAGTCTGCTTTGAAGCTCGTGGCAACTATCATACATTTATTGGTCAATTATTGTGAGAAGGAACTGCTAAGTATTCAATCAAATGAAATCGGATAGATAACGAAACCAAGATGCAATGGGGAAATCCAAAAGACCTACCTAATGGTTGCACAAGTTGATCAGATATTGTGGTCACAGGGATCTTCCAGAACCATAAAATCAGAACAACATACAAAACAACCTGTGTAGGAAATTGCTAAGTGAACTCTACAAAATTCAATAGGTCAAAAATGTAATTATCTCAAAAATTCAAGTGTTAAATGAATAACCTGTGATATCATTAAGAGCTTTTCATATGTACCAAACGACAATTTCATATACTTGCTGTGCATTTCTTGACCTGCATGATACATCAAGAACTTAGAAACTTGCATGTATACGCACACATTACATGACAGAAGCAATGAGACAAGCATCACAGGTAGAGATAACGGAACACGAAACAGTTACTGAAATTTGAATACAAGATCATAAGGTAGCCCTCTATCTAGACAACCATAATGAGAAATACACCTAAGAAATGGCAGAGAGACAGGAAACATTTGAAAGCTGAGATCACCCAAGGAATGACTTGGCACTAGAGATATACCAACCGACAAAGCATAAAGAAAAGGAAAAGATTGGGTTATAAGACTATTGTTGGCACCAAAGTAAAAGTACCAGTGATTAATGTTATACATAGGAATCTATCAGATGCAATTAGTTGAATGACAGGTGCAACATATCCCCAATGTTTCACTAGTCTTATTCTAGCACACATGTCTTAAAACACACTTCTCAATCTGTGAAATAACAACACTCTATACACTCTTATGGGCACTTATGATTCATTGAGAGAGAGAGAGAGAGAGAGAGAATGAAACAAAAAAGCAATGGACATATATATCTCTGACACTAAAACTAAAGAAATCATTGTTTCGAAATCATTTCCTGGAAACAACTTAAAAAACAAATTTCCTACTTTTTGCAAGCTCCTTCTCCTTTGCAGCTGCCATTCTTCTTAGTTTTGCAGCTTGAGCAAATGTTGAAGGCCTGAATTCAACAAAGGAAAATGATTATTTAGTACAGTCATTAATGTAATGATAATCGAGCTACAACTGGATTTGAATCATCAACTTAAGTAATAGCTTGCCCGTTGAAAGAAAGGCCAATAGCACACAGTAAAAGACTCACTTCCAACATCAAATAATCCTGCATTTTGTGTAGAAGCTGAAGACACAGAGACAACATAAATCCACGCATACATTTACCAAATATCATACACAAATTCCACGATTAAATCAAAGATTCTTTGTCTGATCACAGGGCTACGCATTAATAAAATATATATAGATATATAATGCACATGAAATCGCACTCACTGGGACAAAGAAGCAGCCTCCTTCAAAAGCTGCTTAATTTCTGCTCGCAATTGAATATCCACATCATTCGATCCTTTCTATATTGTACAAAAGAAAAAAAAATCGTCAAAATGCAAATAACAATACGCTAATTTCTGAAGATCATCAATAGGTTTACATCGTCCACTTTAATAGTTAGAAACAACGAAATTATCCGATCACCTCCCCAACTTAAAAAAAACACAAACAAAAATCTCGAAAAAAAAAAAAACAGAGAAAAAAACCTTCTTTTTGTAGGATTCGAGGTATTTGGAGACAAAGTGGACAGAGAATACGAGGATGAAAATCAATGGAGCTGCCAATGATTTCCCGCGCTCCGTTAGGGCTTCTTCCATTTCTTCGTTTCTTCGGATTTTTCTTTTTGAATTTTGTAAGAAATAAATGTTTGTATTTCTCTGACGACAGACTTATAACGACGTCGTCCACGGGTGATTTCGATTACAGCAGGGACTTTGAGCTAAACGGTGGAAGATTAATCTCTCTCTGGTTTAACATTGAAGTCGCGTTTTAAGGAAAACAGCAGCCACAGAAGTCGCATGTCTGACTTTTTGGCAAGTTCACTCAAATTTATTCCTTCAGTGGGAATGTCACAATTGTGAGTTTAGTACGTAAATAATTCATGCTACACAAGCTTCTATTCATTAAGATATGTATCTTGACATATAAGTATTAATTCTTTGTAATTATTTTTTAATATTTTTAATATATTAATCTATAAAATATCATCACATTTTACGCCCCACAGCTCCATTGGGTGCAAGAATTACTTCTAGATCCCGGATCCGCATTCATATCTATTAGACACAGGAATTACTTCCAAATCCAACAAGCACAATCTTAAATTAAGTTATGAATTTGAACAACTTACTCAAAAGAAACATCTAATAAATAAACTGAATTCTTTTAGTCAAAATTTATCGCGACTTTGAGTCAATAAGGAGATTGTTAGGGAACTAGTCACGATCATCTTCTTAAAGGAAAAAAATTATTGATTATGCAATGAAAAGTTATGCATAGCATTAAGGAACTTCTGAATGGCTATGAACACAATATTTAGCAGATAAAACTCTCAGATCCCCGAGAAACAACCAAAATTAAGGCAACCAACATAAGAAAACAAGTTCCTTTATTGAATCTCAGAATGGCAAAATCAAAACATCAAAATCTGAATTTATACAGTTCATGATCCTGGCCAGCAACTGTAGTCATTACAGACCGATAGAGGAGGATTAAGTGCATAAACGCCGTCAAGATTCAGCACCAGCTTCAGCTGCTGCAGCATTTTGCGCTTCCAAGAGCTTCATTTGGCGTTCTGCATGTTCTCTTTCACAAGCGCTGATTCCCATGATTATATCAAGCATCGTCCCAGTTGTGCCAAAGAATACAAGGGGTGCCAGAGATTTCCGTTTAATTCCCACAGGGATTGCAATCAAAGCACCAGCTACAGAGAAAACCCATGTCCCCAGAGCACTGAAAAATGTTCACACAAAGAAGATTTCAGTATCAGTTCGGATCTTCCGTTCCAGTCAAATATTTCATCTAATGTTCAACATAGTATGTACAAACCAAGGACAAATTGTTTCCTAAAATATAATTTGACATTGATCATATACATGTGGACATAAAATGCAACATAAAACTGGAATAGAAGATCCAATCTGAACAACCATATAACAAAGATGGGCATATCAGAAGTTGCCCATATTAAAATCAGTGAAGCAACCAGCCATAAGTTCATGTTTCAAACCAAAGCACCTTTCCAGGAGACTGAATGAGGCGATTTTGACTATCACTCTCAGAATCCAACCAGAAAACCAATAAATAAAAATAAATATTTAGAACGAACAACATAGAGACAACTATTTGTGATGTCCTCTTTTCAACCTTGGTTGTGGCCTTACCACTCCACCTATTCTATACTACCGAATATAACTGCTATGAAAGGAGCTACAGACTTTAGGTTGTTGTTATCCTTCTTTTTCTACTAACTAGCAGTTCACAGCTTCTTTAGGAGATTCATTATCCTTTTTATTGTCCCGACAGCTACTTAAAGAACCTGTAAGAGTCTATCAAAGAGAGCACCAAGAACTCTTCTGTTATGCAATATTACTGGTAGTTGCCATATCCTATGCTGTCTTAAATACTTTTCTGACCTCAAACTTGGTTAACACAATTTCACTGAACATGAATTGGAACCTTCATCAACCTTTTATTCTTTGGGGTAGACAACTCAAGGACATCCATAATCAGGAAAATCCACATATTAAGCAACTTATGGAGCTTCAATTCTTACAGCAGGTATACGAATATTAATGAATCACAAAACTGAAATTACTCCACACAACAGCACATATGAGTGCTCACAACCAAATTATTTCCACACTTGCCAAAACCTACAATGATTCATAACATTTCCTCAAGTGAAAGCATTTTTAACCACCTTAACGAATGAAAGTTTCTAAAGAAATATAGCTGTTGGCACAGTTTCTCCTTCGTCTTTCACAATCTTCATATCTAGAACAAGATTGCCTCATTTCTACTCTAAACTAAAAACAAACACTCAGCATACACAGTAGATCCAAAAGTCATAACAACAAAACTTTTTAAATCATCATAAACAAAAGAATCAGCAATTTCTAAATGTAAGGGGAACAATAAACAAAAGAAAAATCAATACTTTGAAACAGAGCATTCTTCCAGTTGCTTCACCTCCTCTTTTCCAGCCATCTGCAATTACTACTCCTCTGATTTCTGCTGTAAAATTCCTTTTTCGAATTCCTTTTTAAGTGAGTAAATTATTGAGTAATTGAAGGTGGAAGGGAGCGAAATGCGCACATGAGAGGAAGAGAGGCCTCAAACGACGTCGTAGAGTGAGAGGTGTTTTATTTTCTGAAAGTGCAATTGAGATTAGATATCTAAGAAGGATTATGGCTTTTGGGCTATGCAGTAGATTTGGACCGGGCCTTTCTCCAGCCCAAGATTACTTGGGCTTAACCAATAAAAATCAATAACTGGAAAGAGAGCGAGAGAGAGAGATGAGGGGAGTAGGAGGACCATTGCTGTGCATCAGCGATCTGCTAAGTGACGTCGGAGAAGAAAATTCCGGTGTCTCCCACGACCACGCGCCGCTTCCCTCAGCAGTTGACGTTTCTAATCTGCCGGCGTCTGATCTCCCTAAGCTCTTCGAGGTAACCTCGCTTCGCCACCCCGCTCCCTCAGCTTGAATTTCTCTCCTTCCGTAAATGATATGAGAAAAGGATATTGTTCTGGCATTGAAACTTTTAGTTCCATCCATGGTTTTGAAAGAATGTAATTTTCCAACTTGAATGAAAATCATGGATTGCAAATTCAAGTGAAATAATTATGAGCAGAAATGCTGAATCAGTGCAAAACTAGAAGAGAATACATTAATCGAAACTATGAGGATGGAAATTTTGGATTTTTCTGTAAGCTTAGAGAGGCTAAGCATTTGGTTTCGATTAATGATCAATTTAAGAAATGCCTAATTTCCCTTTCTTTTGGCCCAATTAACAGTTATCAACCTTTACTGCCTGATGATAGGCTGCTAGAAACCGTATTCTCAGTTAAAGACAGATAATCTGGGGTTAATATCCCTCTAATCATTGATTCTTGCTGTAGCAAATGAAGTTTAGCTTGGGTGTTGCCCACATTTGGCTTTTTCTCTGCCTCCAATCCTTATAGCAATAATAAGCAGATTTTTCTTTAGCTTTTTAGGATTCTAATCGATTCAGCTAATTGTTGGTTGCCTTTGTTAGGAAAACTTCAATGAACTGAAAGGGGCATTTGACGGTGCAGACCACTCCTGGACAGCTCTTACACTTAAGGTATATTGTATTGCTCTGGTATTTTAACATTTTTTTCCTTTGCTTATTTGAAGGTTTTGACAATCATTTGCTGGGGAATATCTGAAGAAAACTTGAATGTTATCGCATGTCTTTGAATTTTGATGTTATTCTTCTGTAATATTTTTCGCATTCTATATTTCATTTCTTTTCTGTTGTGGAGTTTCCCTTATTGTTTGATGACTATTAGTCGTTTGGTTAACACACAAATGGTAATCTTCACTTTGGTTCTTGGACATATATTAATAACACCATCTTTGCTAACTCAGAATTGAAAAGGTTTACCTTCACCATTGTTTATGTAATTTGATGTTGTTATAGCCTTGACGGATTGGGGGAGGAGTTGGGTGTGAGGCTGTATCTGCCAGCACCACCTGGCCCTTCACCCCACTTTGCATGGAACAGCAGGCTTGATTTGCTAATGCTCTTGCTCTTTACTATATCCTAGTTGTGTTCTGCACTGGAAACTGCAAACAAATTGGTCGACTCTACCAATTCACAGGTCACCTCCTTGGCTGAAAAGGTTGAGGAGCTTGAACGGATTGTCAGACGGAGAGATTCTGCCATAACAGCAGCCAAAGACATCCAAGGTTCTCTTAAACTGTAAGGAGCAATTATAGTTGATGATGTTTAAGATGGGGAGCTCTCTCTTTGTAATGCATATATCAAGTTGTTTGTAAATGGTCATTTCACAGTTTTTTGTTGTCTATTTTCATAATCATGATTGGGCATAGAATTAAGATCATATTGAGTGATGCCCTAACCTATCTCTGTTGCTTTCAAGTAGTTTGCATTAGGTTTGAAGGGATTTGAAGTAAGATTCACACATTGTTTTCATCATGAACAAAATCACATACTATTTAGCCTGGTTTTAGGCAGCCTTCCTGCAAGCTTCTAGAGCACCCCACTTACTGGTTGCTCCCCAGAAGGTCCGATGTTTTGGATCTCCTTTTTAATTGATATTTTATTTTTTATTCCACTTTATTAATATACGTCAAGGGTAAATGATTTGCATTTAAGTGTTTATTTGAAAGAATATCTTATAAATTTGACATTTATATATAACATAGTAACAAAATTTTTGACCAATTTTCCACATTTCTTTTTTTTTTTTTTTGTTTATTTCAAAGAGAATCATGGCTGGTTCCGCAACAACTATTTGTGGGACTCAAATCCATGATAGAGCTTATCACCCCTCCAGAATTCCATGGTTATTGCCCTTTCATTTCTTGGAGGGTGTTTAGGTGAGTTTATAAGCTCTTCAAAACATCTTATAAAATATTTAAAAGCTTGTAAGTTAATAAAAAGTGTTTGGTAATTTTTTAAAAAAAAGAGTTTATAAAATTCTAAAATAAAATATTAGGAATTTATTAGCTTTAAAAAAAATAAAAAGATCCTAAATTATTTTGAAGATCTTAACAAGTTTGATGCTGCAAAATAATGAGCGGCCCGGAAGTTCGGTGGATTGAGTTGATACTGGGCTTGAGTTCTGCAACAAGAACA
>JACGDI010005455.1:804365-821332 GCA_014898725.1 Jacaranda copaia | reverse complement strand
TCTTTCCTTTTTTTTCTCCATACACAACTTAAATTTGTCTAAACTTAAAAACCTTTATTTGAAATGTAACCGATACCAACTAACTTTTTTTGGGCCCATTAGGATATGTGTAGATTTAACCTTTTGACAGCCTACACACTTTAAATGGTTGCACAAAATTGGGCCACTCTTAGATCCAACTCTTTCAAACCAATTAAAATGGAAATGGGTTTTGCACTTGCTATCTCAATCTAAGTGCATTGCATTGGGTCCAAAAGTAACCCAAGAATGCTAACGGCCCGTTTGGTTTCATTTTTTGAAACTATTTTTATTTTCTAGTGAAAAGTTAGTTAGAATAATTGGATTTGAAAATAAAATTTTATTTGAATACGTTGTAGAAAATTATAAGTTTATATAAATGTGAAAATGAGATCTATTTGGATATTGGATGTTTTTGTATTGAAAGTTGTATAGTTTTTTATTGAAAATTTGATGATGTGATGTGTAATTATTTGACAAAATAATATTATAATTTGAATTTGAATTTATAATATTTTTTTTGTGAATGGTGTATGAGAAGTATGGGCCTGATAAAGATATGAAAATGGACAAAGAATAAAATAAAAAATATTTTAAAAATAAAAATATTTGAGAAAATGATGTAGATAGTGATAATTTTTTATTTTTATTTTAAAAATAAAAATAAAAATGGAATTTAAAAATGAAAATAAACGGGGCGGAAGTAGTCTCATAGGCTATAAACGTGAATAAATTAAAACCACATAAATTGTACTAAATTGGACCACATAAATTGTAACAAGTATCAAAAAACAAATTAAAAGCTTAATTATTACTTTGTACCTTTTATTCTTTTGTTTTCTGTAATGCTTTGGTGCCATATTGTTGGAACAAAATAGCCTAGATTAGATGATTATTCATTTTTTTAATATTAAATTATCAATAAAATTTTGGACACTTTCATATGAAGAATGCCTCAATCACCAGCACATTACAATAAATAATATGTCCACTTATTTATGAGTAGGATTTACTTAGTGTACAAATTTATATATTTTCAAGTCTTCTCAATTTCACTAACTTGAGCCTGAGAAAAATTCATTTAAAAAAACTCTAAATCATACTGCGTACTTAAATAATTTTAATTTTACTAAAATAATTTAAAGGGCATAATTATTTTTTTAATTTTTACGTGCACCAATATAAAGAATTCATTAAAATTCAAATTTCAAATTTTATATCTATATATATATATATATATATGACCATTCAGCACCTAAAGACATAGTCAATCAATAAAAAATGCCAATGTAAATTCAATACGATACATTATGTGAACTTGACAATACATAATAAAGTTATGAACAAATTTGCCCTCAACATACTGATATGTAAAAGTCGCTATTGTGAGAGAAGTGACTAAAGTAGACATTATTTTACGTGAAATATATGTTAAATATTATATTGCTAGTTTGACTGATAATTACTTATTTTTTAATCATTTTACTAATTACATTTAATTATTATTTAATTATTAATTGTGTCTTGTTATATTTAAGTAAAGAACAAAGAAGTCACTAGTTTGACTATCTATTACTTATTTTTAATCACTTTCTCATCACTTTCCTATTTATATTTAATTTTAATTGTGCCTCATCATTTTTGCTCGTCACTTTCCTACTTATATTTAATTTTTAATTGTGTCTGATAATATTAACAAATATTATATTTGAGTGAAGGACAAAGAAATTGCTAGTTTGACTAGCGATTACTTATTTGCTCAAAAATGAAATAAAAATAACTTTTTAGCCAATTGCTTAGTTAATTATATTGCAATTGATATTACAAAGATTTCAAATAATAATTTGATTACTAAAAAAATTTATGATACAAAATATCGCTGTACTCAATTTTGATTTGGATCACATATTCTAAGTTAGTAAAATGTAAAAATTATATATTTTTATAGCCTTGGGTATTTTATTTTCTTAAATATTTAAATATAGGTGTTTCTTACTAAAACTAGTTGCTATATTAGACCATCATTACTTGGTTTTATTTATTTTATTAAATATTATATTTATTATATTTTATTTATTTATGTGTTCCATAATAATAAAAATTAATATTATTATATACTTTATAACTACAAATAATTGCCAGTTTATATTTTTTTATTTAAGTATTATTATATTAAATACATTTAATTTTTACTTTTGTTATGCAATATTAAAAAATATTATATTTAAACAAATGAGTATATTTGAATAAAACAAAGAAATTATTAGTCAAATGAGTGATTACTAATTTGCTCATCACTTTACTAATTACATTTAATTTTTAATTGTGTCTCATAATATTGACAAATATTATATTTAAATGAAGGAGTATATTAACAAATATATCCAAATCCATTTACCGTAGCATTTAAAAAAAAATGAGAAATATGTGAGAAATCACTACTACAAGTAGCGACTAAAGTTGAAAAAAAAAAGGCATAATTTTTTTGTTAAAAAAATGAGAGGTGGCATTGAAAATATACTTATATTATTAATGTATTTCATGAAATAAGAAAATGATATATTTAAATATATACATTTTTTACTAAAACTATTCGCTATATTAGATTGCCATTACTTGATTTTATTTTTTTATTTAAATATTATTATATTCCTTATATTTTATTTTTTATGTATTTCATAATAATAAAAATTAATATTATTACGCATATGCGTTTTCTATTATAAATAATTGCCATTTTACAAGCAATTACTTGCAATATATTTTCTTTTACTTAAATATTATTATATTAATTATACTTTATTTATGAATATAATACATAACAACATTATGAATGCAACGTTGCTATGCGTGGTCGCCATGTCAAGGGGCAATTAGTTAGTTTTCGTTATTAAATTAATTATATTTGATTAAGATTAATTAAGAGTGTATGTATAACAAGACAAATGACAAGCCAAACTTACTAGTCGCTATGTCAAATAGCAATTATTTTGTTATTTAATCAATATTACAATTATTAATTGAATTTCATAATATTATGAAATATTACATTTATTTGAAGGCGTATCTTAATTAGATAAATAAATCACTAGTTTAACTAGTTATTACTTATTTGCTCAAGGAGTACTAATCGCTGTTTCAAATGGTGATAAGTTGGTTTTCCTTTAATCAACTTTATACTAACTGCGTTGTCCTTTTTATTTGTGTGAAGGTGTAATTCTTAATAAGAGAAAGAAATCGTTAATTTAATTAGTGATTATTTATTTTGTTATCAATTTTTTTATAAAGGTATATCTGTATTTTACTCCACTGACAATTTGTATACATAAATTTTATTAAATTAATTCAATAGTTGAAAACGTTCAGGTAAGTGCGATACCTACCTCACACAGTAGGAAGATCGTTCCACACTATTCCCAAAAGAGCCACCCAACTTTCCTCCCCCAAAATCAAAATTTCACCCTAATTACTGTATAAAATTATTGCCAATTCAGTTCATGCTCCACCCTACTCTTCATTCCCACAGGAATCCCCAATGTGCCTGGTCATTATCATCCCATGAAATGCTCGGACTATACAGCAATTTCAAGCCCTTCAATTTTTTCCAAACCCTTTCTAAGAGCACGGCCCTAGAACTTGGCAATATTGCTGAAATTAATAGCATTTGCAGGAGAAAGCTTCCATCAGTCATGGCTTCTTCTTCCGTATCCACTGCTGTGCCAACTCAGGACGGGTCAGCTAAGAGCTCCACTCCTCAACCTATCCAGGTTTGTTCTTTTTCTTTTGCTGGCTTCTGGTTTGATGGGCTTGTTTTGAGTTGGCTTGGGGTAAGCGCTTTTGAGTATTTTGCTAAAGATTTGATTCTGGTTTTGATCATGGTTTGTCTAGTGATACCAAATTGTTGGAATGTTGAGTCTGATCTGAAACTGAGATGGTAAAGTTTTTGCCTTTTTGGGTGCAGCAACTACATTTCTATTGTTAATTATAAATTTGTTTAGTTTGAGGTTTCGTAATTTTTCAAGAAATCATGAGAGTAATCTTGTATTAATGAAGAGGACCACATAGTTTATACTAGTTTTTTGGGGATAATTTGCAGCCTTCAATGTAGAAGCAGAAATTCTATTTAATGAGAACCATCAATGTAATGTAATAAAGTTTGTGTTCGAGGAAACGGAAGATTAAACAAGTTTGTGTGCTATACATCTTAGTAGGTTATTGTCCCTCGAACGTGTGTAAGAAATGTAGGGGAGAAGAGGTGTAGTTTGTAGGATAATTGGAGAAGAGGTGTAGTTTGTAGGATAATTTATACAACGAAGTTTTTTGAATAACATGCAGGTATTCATATGAATGTTACATATCAATTGATCTTCTTTTTTTTCTTTCATGCAACTTTAAAATCTAATCTCATAAACCAAAGGTCGTTTTAATCATCCAATGTTCAAGATGAGCTCTTTGATCTCTCATTTATTGTTGCTACCATAATAACATTTTTCTTCTTAACCTTATTTTGTGGAGTGAGCATCCTATGGTTGCGGAAGATTTTTACCCTTTGACTCAAGTGACATCTGCTGCCCTTCAAAGTTTGCAGTTCTTACCAATTCATTAACGCAGAGGCTCAAGAAGTGATGAAAACTGCCATTGCCCATCCTAGTTTTTGTTTCTATCTATTGTAGTAGAAAATGCCAAAAAAATTAATTTGGATGGTGATTTTAACTTCATTCAAAGCAAATATTCTCCTGAAACAATGTTGACCATGGATGTTGCTACAGTGTAATCGCGGTTAATTGATTAAAATACCTCCAAACAGTAGAACAAAATTACGAAATATAAGTTCTCCTTCCAGTACCTTCATCAGAAAACATAAAGGTCAGAGACTGCAGAAATGGAAACTTAGTTGGCAAGAGAACATTGTTATATTCTTAAACCGTTGGAAAATCTAATTTCAGAGAGGATGGACTGATAAGGAACTGTTGGTTACATTTATCTCATCATTCGGTCTTCTTCAATCAATCACAAAGTTATCTTTTGCCCAAAGAGAGCATCCCCCTGATGTTATACTTCCCCTCCTATCTGTATCATTTGGGAGAATATATTTGGTGGAGCTTCTCATTGTTTTACCAACTCTGAGCAGGCTGTGTTTGTTTTAAACTTTAGCAGTTGTTCAGCAGATGCAAGGAATATCTTTAAAGTGTTGTGTGTTAAGACTTAAGATTGACTTATTTGTCAAAGGTTATATCAATTGCTAAAAGTTACACTACCAATGGATTAATGTATGATAATGTTTAGTTTCTCTCAAGTTTTCCCGTCTTTGAAAATTGGATTCTGTCATTTACACTTTGAGCTTCCATTTTTTTAGGTCGCAAAGCGCTTGGAGAAGTTCAAAACTACTATTTTCACACAAATGAGTAGCCTTGCTATCAAGCATGGAGCTATTAACCTTGGCCAGGGCTTCCCCAATTTTGACGGCCCAGATTTTGTCAAAGAAGCGGCTATTGAGGCAATTAGAGATGGTAAAAATCAATATGCTCGTGGATATGGAGTTCCTGATCTGAACTCAGCCGTGGCTGAGCGTTTCAAGAAAGACACTGGACTTGTAGTTGATCCTGAAAGGGAAGTCACTGTCACCTCCGGATGCACTGAAGCAATTGCTGCAACAATGTTAGGCTTAATAAACCCTGGTGATGAAGTCATCCTTTTTGCTCCATTCTATGATTCCTATGAAGCTACTCTATCCATGGCTGGTGCTAAAATAAAATGCATCACCTTGCAGCCCCCAAATTTCTCCATCCCCATTGATGAGCTGAAATCTATTGTCTCAAAAAACACACGTGCAATTCTGATGAACACTCCCCATAATCCAACGGGAAAAATGTTCACCCGAGAAGAACTTAATGCCATTGCCTCCTTGTGCATTGAGAACGATGTATTGGCTTTCTCTGATGAAGTTTATGACAAGCTAGCTTTTGAACTGGATCACATCTCCATTGCTTCACTTCCCGGCATGTATGAACGGACTGTGACCATGAACTCTTTGGGGAAGACATTCTCACTAACCGGGTGGAAGATTGGCTGGGCAATTGCTCCACCACACTTGACATGGGGTGTAAGGCAAGCACATTCTTTCCTTACTTTTGCTACATCCACTCCAATGCAGTATGCAGCTGCAACAGCCCTTAGGGCCCCAGATTCTTACTATGAAGAGCTAAAAAAGGATTATATAGCAAAGAAGACTATCTTGGTAGAGGGCTTGAAGTCTGTGGGATTCATAGTCTATCCATCAAGTGGAACCTACTTCGTGGTGGTGGATCACACCCCGTTTGGGCTGGAAAACGACATTGCTTTCTGTGAGTATCTAATCAAGGAAGTTGGAGTCGTCGCGATCCCCACAAGCGTCTTCTATCTGAATCCGGAAGAGGGTAAGAATCTTGTGAGGTTTACTTTCTGCAAAGATGAGGGGACTCTTAGAAGTGCAGTGGAGAGGATGAAGGAGAAGCTATTGAAGAAGTGAGAGTTCTTGATGCATTTGAGGCAATTGCAATCTTTAATCCCCACAAAGGGCTTATGATGATTGATCCTTTTATTATTATTATTATTATTATTTAAAATTTGGTGCTACTTTTACAAACACGTGATTGATGATCTTGGAGCCATTGAAGCACATTGGAGTCAGACATACAAATTACAAAGGGGTAGAGCCTTTTCTCAAACTGCATTTTCTATATAATGAATCTGAAATAATTATGGAGTATATTATAATACACAATAAACTAATAAATCTTTAGTTTTATGCTTTGAAATTTAAGTAGAAACATCGAATATGTTACTAATTTTCATTTTTAGTAAGTAGTAAATATTTTTGGGCTAGCCCAACTTAAGCGCACCCAAATAAAAGCCAGATAATAGTAAGCCCACACTGGAGCTGGGCCAATTGCATCATTCCACTGGGCCAGCCCAATATGCTCGATTCTCAAAGTAGATTTGTGGCCCTATCACTTTATCAGAAACCAAACTACTATTTATGTGTGTGTATGTGTGTGTGTGTGTGTGTTTTGTTATGAGGGAAATGAAAGGATGTGAAATTTGAGTTGTGTTCCTTCCACACACCATTCATTTTGGGATCCTCTATTAATATTTATGTTTGTATTTTATTGAAGAATATAAATCCATATTAAGTGTATGTAATTCAAAATAAAATATTAAACAGCAACAAAAAAAAAATTCGAATATTTAATGTAGTAGGAAACATTAGTTTAGAATATAAAATTTGAATTACTCATAATAAAATAAAACTTTAATATTAGTTAGATTATGTACTCGTTTTTTACCTTCCCAAAAATGAAGGGAATGTTTGGTTATGTTTCCCTAAAACAATATTATTTTGTGTAAACACAATCAAACATATCCTCATTTTTTTTTCAAAACACACATTTTTCAATATATACATACATATATTATATATACAAATATATTTTATTATTATTCTAATATTAAAAAAATTACTTAATTTTATTTTCACCCCCAAAAATTCAATAAAAAAGCATTAATTTAACTACTATAGTAAAAAATGTCTCTCCTAAAACATAAAAAAAATACCAACAAACAACTTTCACATTTTTCAATAATTCATTCTTCTAAAACACATAATAAAATCAAACAAAAAATATAATCAAACATTCCCAAAGTATGTCAATTTTTTTTCACGATTTTAGTAATATAAAAATTTTAAGACATCAATCAAGTTGATTTATCAATTAGACTAATTGAGTATTCTTTTTTGTGGTGGAGGTAGTATCTGAGTTGCCCAAAAATCTCCAATGTAAATATGTCATTCATATATATAGTTTATGGATCAAATAAAATAATAAAACAAAAGAAATTATGAATCTTTTCTTGGTTATAAAATTATTAAAATTGACTATCCAAACAAACTTATCAGGACAATTATAGCTGGCAAGCAAAGAAATACATATTTTTTGTCATATGAATAATTATTTTGTTGGGTCCAAATTATTGACAGACATAAATTTTTTCAATTAGAATGCCCATTAATTATTTAGGAGTTATTATTATTATTATTATTATTTATACGCATACATGCACGCACATAAAAGCTCGTTCAAGTTCGAATTCTTAATCTCTCACATTATGTGAAAAACTTATGCGACTAGACCACAGACCACTTGATTAATTATTTATGAGTTAGGACAATAATATTTCTGTGCTAATTTTGGACAATAAATAGGAAGTAATTGGATTAAATAGCTAGTTTATGGAGCAATAATAGATGAAATGTTAGTGCCAAAATCGTCTTAATTTTCATATTAATTAGTAACTTATATGTGAAAAAAAATTATATATAATTTGATGAGATTGGATTTGGGGACAATTGAATTCAAAATCTAAACATTTTTCATTTTTCTAAAAAGAAATCAATAATTTTATATTACAATTATTTGTATAAAGGACTTCGTCCTTGTGAATTGCAATAATATTTCTTATTAAAGACCTTTGTCCTTTTTCATTAAATATTTTGTCCCCTCTTAATATCCTTATCAAACAGGGCATGATTATATTTTTTAATTGTACTTTTCTAATTATATAACTATAATATTAAATAAAAAAAGATTGTCTCGCCTTTCACATCATTGAAACGATCTCCATTTTTAAAACAAAAAAAAAAAAAAGAATTAGAAAAAATAAATAATTAAATGGGAACTTTTACATATATTTTACATCGTATGATTCTTTATCATAAAATAAATAAATATATATCTATATTTTTATTCGATTTTGAGCAACCTATATTTAGATGAATGCTTTTGAGCAATTACTATCCATGTCCATAAATTAATCAGTGTGATATAAAAAATATTAATTTGTAATAATTCTTTTTAATTATATATTCTTTATTTTTCTAATAAATTAATTAAAATTGAAATGACATTAAATGCTTTATGTCTAACTAAGATAGTCTTTTGCAAAACATAAAAGCCATTAAAATGCATTAATAAATAACCAATCAATGAAATTTTTTACGGAATAAAAAAAATGCAAAAATAAAAAAGAAATAAAATTAAATAAAAATAAATGCAATTAGAATCAGTCAACCCCCTACATATATTATACAACATAGATGTAACTATCCAACTCATTATCCTAAAAACACCCTCAAAATTATCCAATAATTTATATACATAGAAATCACATAAATAAAAATAACTAATATAATAATAACATATTACAAAAAATTATAGAATCAACTACGATTTACAAAAGTAATTTGATAATATTCAAAGTAAAATTTTTTATAATTAATTCTTATTATAATAAATTTATAGCTGATAATTATTTTTTATACATACATTCATCTTTTCTGTATATATGTAATTAATATACTATACCCGCAATAAAAATGGCTAGACATTAATAGCTAATAATTTATATTCTTTGTTATTTTAATAAAATGTTACAGTTTTTATCAAAAAAATTATAATTATAATTCGTAGCCACAATTATAAATTAATTTACAACAAATTTTTCATAGCAAATTATTTTTTTTAATAGTGACACCAATAATAATTTTTTTGTCTAATATATTTAAAATTCAACCATTATTTTGATAAACATCACCAAACACTGCACCACCACACCCTCATCATTTTTCCAAAAAAAAAAAAGGGAAGAAGAAAAATAAATCGAAAAGAAAATTCCGTGTCAGTCGCACGTGCCGCCCTGCGATCAGAATATGAAAAGCCCAAAAGTCGAATCTGGAATTCGACGACCTTAGTTTCCCGTCAACACCAGGAACTCCCCCATCCAACGGCTGAGAACGGCGGACCAATTTGGACCCATAGATCTCTCATCTACGGTCCACATGAAAATAGAGGTGGTCCCCACCCGCATCTCTTTTCCAACATACAAAACCACACTCCCCCGCATTAAACTCGGTCCACTTCGAACAATTGCAAAAAATTTCTCTCTCGCAACAGCTTCTCTTTCTCTTCCTCTCTAACACACAACGTATACTGTATTTTCTTGGAAAAAATTTGAAACTTTTTTGGCACTTTTGCGTCTTCGCTGCTTATCCTGCGCACCGCCGGAGATGAAACCGGCGTCGGAGTACATGATAAGAATATCTCGGTACAGGAGGTGGGCCCACTTGTAGGAGTAGGAGGAGGAAAGATCAGGCGGCTGAGAATGAAATTAGAGAGCCTCAATGTGAAAATGGACGGTAAGAAAAGCCAGGCGAAGCTTACTAGGACCCAATCTTCACTCCTCCGGTCTTCGCCCACCATCCGATCGTCAATCCACAGTTTATCTTCCGTGAGTGAGATCACACCCGATCAAGAAACAGTAGACCTCGAGGAGCAGAAGCCCCATAGCAAACCACCGGTTTCCCCCCCAGTTCGAGCCGGTTCATCACTTCTGGCGCCGGTCGTCGCCGTCCTACTCCTCTCGGTTTACACCATTTTCTCCTTTTTCAGTAGGGACGATATACCCACTTCGGAAAATTTACTTTTAGCTTTAATTTTCGTCGCGGTTTTGCTATTCTTCTTCTTCAAGAACAAAGCGTTAGTCAACAGAAATTTTAACTTTTGCAAGCAGTTCTGTGATGAGTACGCAAAAAGATTTGGGCTTTCCTCCGAAACCCATTCGAAACCGGTGCAGTGGTTCATTGGGGAGGCTGATTTAAACAAAATGGAAAGAAAAACTCAAAAAGAAAAGGAGGGTAGTTTTAAAAAGATTATAAGAGAAGGGTTTGAGTTTTACAGCAATGGTGATTTCTATGAAGGTGAGTTTCATAAAGGGAGGTGCAATGGGAGTGGCGTTTATAATTACTTTGTGAATGGGAGGTATGAAGGAGATTGGATTGATGGGAGATATGATGGTTATGGGATTGAGAGTTGGGCTAGAGGAAGTAGATACAGAGGGCAGTATAGACAGGGTTTGAGACATGGATATGGAGTTTATAAGTTCTATACAGGGGATTCATATGCTGGAGGGTGGTGCAATGGGCAAAGTCATGGTATTGGAGTTCAGACGTGTGCTGATGGGAGTTGTTATATTGGGGAGTTTAAATGCGGGGTTAAACATGGCCTTGGATGTTACCATTTCAGGTGATAATTCCATTTTCTTGAATTCTTGTTTTGTTTAGTTTGATTCATTTGTCTTTTCAATTTTTGACATTTTAGGAGTTTTTGATTTATGGATTTGTTGGGATGTTTGAGTTTGGTTGATGGAGAATTGTGATTTTGAGTACTATTTATCTGTAATAAAAGGAACTTTCGTACTGATCAACAATTTGATGGTGTTACAGGAATGGAGATAGATATGCTGGTGAGTATTTTGGGGATAAAATCCATGGCTTTGGCGTCTATCACTTCGCCAATGGTCATTATTACGAAGGATCATGGCATGAGGGCCGGAAGCAAGGCTACGGCATGTATACCTTCCGCAATGGTGAGGCCAGATGTGGTGAATGGGATGGTGGCAATCTCAAAACTCGCCTCCGCCCTCTGACTGATGCAGTTCTTCGAGCAGTTCAGGTTGACAACCTTAGCTGGATGCGTTTAACCTTATGTTGTATCAACATTTTTGGTCGACGCTTTCTCACATCTTTACTTTTGCAGGCTGCTAGAAAAACAGCTGAAAATGCAATCCGCCTTCGTAGGGTTGATGAGCAAGTGAACAAGGCCGTGGTAGCTGCTAACCGGGCTGCCACAGCCGGGAGAGTTGCTGCTGTCAAAGCTGTTCAGAATAGGATTGACGGAAAATTTTGCGACACTAACATTTAAGACAGCAAGAATTGCTGGTAAATGTAAATTTACTAAACTTTTCGATACGAAAAGGGGCATTCTTCAGCCCTCTTCAAATTCACTGCAGTAAGATTGCAAGAATTGCTGGTAAATGTAAATTTACCAAACTTTTCTACACGAACAAGGGGCACTCTTCAGCCCTTTTCATGTTTTCTGCAGTCTGAGAGTTATGTTGAGATTTGGTTGACCACAACTGTAACCTGTACATAGATCAGATTTGTATACATCAGTGGAATATCAAATATTTTCAGCGAAAGATCCTCTCCTTTTTTGCTCCAGTCTAATTGCCACAAGGCATTTTCTTCTTTTTTGGTGGGGTTAAATATAAAACCATGAGGTTCTATTATTGTGTTGTGCTCTGCAATAATGGGACCAAAAACTATGATCCCAGCTTGTCCTTTGCTGCATCATTTCTTGTTATTATTAGTGAAGTATCTTATCTCAAATTCATGCCGGTCTTTTTTGTGAAGATCATTCTTCAAGAAGCAGCAAAACATTATATATTTATAGCCCAACAAAGCTTTTACAGAAGGGTCATGTTGAAAAAAGGAGAATTCCCAAATTCTTGAGTTTGAAGGGAATGGTTCAATTATTGATTTACTGTGCGGCACTTTTCTGTCTAGTAATTTGGCTTTTATCCCTATTTCTGTTTTCCCCCTGCAAATACAACCAATGGTAGGTTTCCTTTTTTCCCCCTTGACTTCTCCTCTGAACAAACTCATGATGTCTTAGTAGATTTGTCATACGTGCAAAGTGGGAGATTCTCACCGAGCAAGTTGCTTAGGATTGATGTTTGCCAATTCCCATGACTTGGGTAATGTTTGTTTATAAATTGTGTTTTGAATTATATGTTTTAGGATAATGAGTTTTGGGAGTAGGATTAGGGAATGTGAAATTTGTATAGGAGAATATGATGTATGTTTGTTTATAATTTGGGAATAACAAGAAAATTATTTTGGAAAAATTTGATATGTTTGTTTATGTTTTAGGAGAAAATAAATTCTACTGTAGCAGTCAAATCAATGTATTTTTGTTGTTTTTGGAGGAGACAAATTCTATTGTAATAATTAAATCAATGCATTTTTGTTGGATTTTGAGGGGGTAAATAGATTTTAGTAGTATTTTTTATTATGCTATAATAATAAAATATTGCGATATATATATATGTAATTGGTAATGATTGTATTGTAAAAAATATGAGATTTTTGGTCATTTGTCAATTAAATTGCAAGGATAATCAGATCATTTTAGCAATCCATTTTGGAAAAAAAGAAATATACATATTTGATTATATTCTCCAGAACAAATTTGTTTTAGAAGAATGTAACCAAACATAGCCTTGATTTTTGTCCACAGAGCCAGAAAGCGTGAAGGATCTCAACCCCTTGAAAAAGTTTTCTTTTCAAAACCGAATTTTGAAAATTGGGGGAAAAAGAAAGAAAGGAAAAAAAGAATATGTTATGGTTTGTCCTAAAGTCTTAAGCTTGAAATCAGATATTCTTTTCATGGAGAAGAGTCGTGGGAAAAAGGAGGGGGGAGGAAAAAATGTTTGATTCATCTTACTCTTTATGTTTACCTATTCGATTATGCTCATAATTAGTACTTTTTTTTTTTTTTGCCAATGTAAGGGAAAAAAATGTGTGGTTCGTTATACTTATCATGTTTGCCTATTCGATTACCACACAAGATAAGGTATTTATAGTGTTTTTTTTTTTTTAAGTAGAGTTACGTGTGAGTTTTGACAGCCATATATACTATTCTCTTGTTGTATCTCAGTCTAATATTATGAAATTTTTCGCCCATCGATACATTACAATTTGAGTAAATACATAATTTCTCTATCGATTTCTATTTCTATGTTCTTAATTTATTTTTAAATCATAAAAAAATTATTCATCATATAACATCCACTTAGAACCACTTATTTTCACCTTTTTACCCAGCCATCACCTCCCCAACTCATATTTCACCTTCCATCCAATCCTAAGACCCATGTGACCACTCAATCAATCACAAGGCATCTTTTTACCAAGAAATTGGTAATTTTCTTACAATGTGTTCCCAACACATTTCATTAAATTTATGAAAGTCTCATGTGCCCTTTCATCTTCAAGTTGGATAATGTTTTATGGAGCTTGTCATTGCTACATGCAAGCACATGCCCTAGTAGTAGTGGTGGGGTTTTTTAGGTGAAAAAAAAAATCATCCAACTTTTTCCTTGTTCAATGCATGCTTCTCTCTCTGCTTCATCCACAATCTCTCTATTTCCATGCAATCTCTCTTTTTCAAGTAGGGGGGGAAAAGGCAAAAAGGGCTTTTGCTTCTTTTTCAATTTTCTAATCCAAGCCTGTTTAGATTCTTTCTTTCATTTTGCTTTACTCACAAAACCTAGATTCAAATCTCTTAGCTAGTCTTTATATATCCAACTAACCCCACATGCTTCTCTGCAAAAGGCAAACCAGTAAAGCACTGTTTGCTGGGATTATTTTACTAATCATATCTGATTATATAATTTTGGCTCTTTTGACTAGTAGATTGATTCAGGAAAGATTGTTTAGCACGTTCCAAAGGTCATGTTACTTTTGGTAGATTCAAGGGTAGGGGTACAATTCATTCAAGTTGAGCTGAGTTTGGAAAAATATGTAAACTCAAGCTCGATTTTAAATAATAATATATATCTATCAGAAAAATGAAAAAGTAATACTTAATTATGTATTATTTCGCGAACCTTGAACCTAGATAAAGGTAGCTCGAGAATGACTTGAAATTAGAAGTCGAACCTGATTCAACTTGACTTGAGTTCAAAATAGCCAGAGTTTGAGTTGAATTAGCTCAAACTTGCCTCGTGAAGCTTGCAAATCGACTTGACTTATTTGCACTCTTAACTAAGTACATCACATTTGGTCCAACCACAACCATTGGATTGTTGGAGGAGGGTGTTGAAAACCACCCATGCCTTTTCAATCCCACGATAATTTGTGGGCACATTCTCATTTGGTTCAATATAAACTCACCTTGCTCTAAAATGTGGGTTCATAGTAATTTCGAGAATATATTAATTATTACTTCATAAGTAATAAAAGTAGCTCACGAAAGTTGCTTTCAACTTTCATTCTATTTTAACTTTTCTTTGGGCAGTCATACGTAGAAATGATGAAAAATGCACTCGTCAATTATTTTTTTAAATAAAAAATATAAAAATTGAAAGTTCCAACTCTTGTAAGTACTATTGAAAGGTTGGCAAAGAAGTTTACTTACCATAATCAATATGTAACAAAGATAAATTTTGAAATTTTTCAATGAATTATATAAGAAATTACAGTTATCTTCATTTAAGGAATTTAAATTCTATATGCTTTTAGTTAGAAAGAGAGAAAAAGAAAAAAGAAAAAGAAATAATTGCAAAGTTCCAATTTATTATGATTGCAGCACATAGTGATGGGGACTACATCATCCATGACCAATCCCATCACCCAATTTCCTTTTAAAAAAACAAAAAGAAATACTCTATTTTAATATGCTATTTATTATTAAAAATTTCATATTCAAAACAAGACACATAATCCCATGGACAATATGCATTAAATATATTCTTCTGTTGTGTGAATGTGCAATGTCGTGTAGCATGTCTCTATGATTTCTTTAATTAAAAATTCCATTTTGGTCACTCAGAATTAATTAATTTTAGGATTAAAATAAAAATAGATGTCCTCTTTTGGTTACCCTTTGGGGGTTCAATCTTGGAAAATTCACATTGTCCCAAGATGCTCTGAATTTTTTATTTCTGGGATTTTGTTGCATTTTCTTGAATCAATGATCTGGTCAATATCTAGAAAAACCTACTTTCTTTCACTTTTTTTTTCCCCAAAAATATAATTATGTTCCTCTTTTTTGGCAAATTTCTAAACCCTAAATTTTAAATTTTGAATTTGTTCACATCCATTAAAAACATGCAGTTTGAATCCTTTCTTCTAATCTATATTTTGTCTCAATTTTCTTATTATTATAAATAAATAACAAATTATTAAATATTTTTTATAAAAAAATTAATTGTAAGTTAAATATACTTAACATGTATTTGTAAAGCTAATTAAATAGAAAATAAAATATAAATTAAAAAATTTATAATTGACTACCTATCAAAAAAAAATTATAATTGACACATGTTTTCGAGATTGTATGCTTCATTTTTATTTAATTAACATGCACTTTAAATTCTAAAATTTCAAAGTTTCCACCAAAAAATAATCTCGCCACCTTCAAAATAAGCAATACTAATACAATTTTATTTTATTTTGAGTTCAATATTAATTTTGCAGTGCGAATAAGACGCGATTTAACTGACGAAATCAAAGCTTCAAGACATTATGAGGTCTTGAATTTGAATCCTGCTAAAATACTTAAGTCTTTTTTTGCTTTTATAATAGTTTTTTTCTGTTCATAAGTATTGATTATTTAAATATTTTTTTATGTTAACATAATATAGTTAATTTAATAAAAAAAGATGATTGTGACAGAAAATTTATCCTTTTTTATACTAATTTCTTTGGTCAAAATAGAACTACTACGCTGACTAATATGTGAATTATCAAATGTTTATAATAAACAAACTTATAGTTTAAATTTCAAAATTACAAATTAATATATTGTGAGAGGCATGATGTATCATTTATCAATGCAACACATTTATTCCTCAATAATTTTGAATATTATAGCTATTGGTTGAAACATTATTATTATTATTAATTATTTATTTATTTAATAATTTAATAAATTGAATCTTCATCATTATTTTGGTAGTTCCCACCTTCCTCGCTGTCCTACCAATCCATTACTTAGCTTAGAATAATATTTTTTCGCATGAAATGATATGTGACTTGTCAAGTTGCTCTAACTAAGATTTTCTTTTGAAAAGGCCATCAATAATGACATTTTTTTTCAATTTTTTTTGTAGCCAACAAAATGATTGAGTACTTAGGTTTTGTGAATGTCAAACTAACATTTATATCCTACTTTTATAAAGAGGTGGCCCTATTTCCTTTAATTGCTATAAAGCCCACAAAAAAGTATGAAATTGTTATTGGTTAAGAATTTTTCTTCTTTTCTATTTTTTTATTTTTTGGGTGGGGGGGG
>JACGDI010005455.1:779640-804355 GCA_014898725.1 Jacaranda copaia | reverse complement strand
ATTAACCTTACTAGAATTGAGGATGTGCAAAAAGTCACCTCTAAAATTTGAATTCAACAAAGGAAGTTCTTCCCCCCTCCCTCAAGATACTCATGAATAATGAAGGAGACTCGAAATAGGGACAAAGTGTTTTGCACATGTCAGCAATGATGTATTTTTAAAAAGAATTTTTTTACAAATACATTAAGAATAGAAACGAATAAAAAATAAAATCGAAAAGATATGTTCAAATTTGCTTTTAAGAGTCATTTTCATTTTTCCACTACTGTAAACATAAAAAGCTATCATTTTCTCCTCATTTTTATCGGAAACGTCACTTATTTTTATTTTTAATTTCTCATTAAACCTACTGTATAATCTTACTATCACATCAATTAAATCCGAACTCTCTTTGACATGAAATGTTCAGTACCATTTCAAGACAATTAAAATATACATATATTTTGAAAAAAATACTTCTTTTTTAGACAAAAAAATATTATAAACCATTTAAATTTTCGGCATATACATATCTTAATCATTATTTTTAAACAAAACTATACAATTTTCATTTTTTAAAACTATAACCAACTATTCAATTTTCAAAAATATTAAAAATAAAAAATAAAAATAAAAACATATCCAAATGGGCTCTAAATTTTCGAAGCCCCTTGATTTATAACTATTCTCAAGAATAAACTCATCGTTTGTTTCTAGATATTTATTCTCTCAATCTAAAAAATAAAAATACATTATGTTGTATGACACGCAAAACAAAAATTTTAATAATTTCCTAAAAAAACTTAAAATAATATTTAAAATTTGAAGACTCGAAGACTCTCAAAACGGTCTTTTAACTCTTATTTATCGTTGTCTCCTTGTACCATAGTCTCATTCTTTTTCAAACTTTCAAGTGGTCCAAAGCAAAGCAAACAACTAGACTTGACTTTCCATACGACATTAAATTCACTAAAATATTAAGAAACACAACTTATGGAGAGTTCAAAATATGATGATTTGACTAAAATAAAGGCAAAAAACTTAAGTTAGACGCAAAGAAATATTTAATTAAATGTATTAGGGTCATTTTATTTTTCTATAACAAATGATGAAATCATTGTCTTTAATAAAGCCAGTTATGACTGATGAGGATGGCAAGTCACCTAACTCAATCACTCTTTTTGACTTTGAAACAAACGTCGGTCTAATGGGGTGAGGTTTTAATAAATGGGGTCTCATAAAAATAGTATCCCTAAGTTTTTCCTACCTAAAATAAGATAACATTTAAATCCACAAGATTTGTACCATAAGATCTGTACTTTGACTTTTACGTCTTATATTTATTTGCAAGATAAATTCGTTGATATATCATGAATCAAACTATTGAAAAACTTAATAGTTATTAAATTTTACGAGACTTACATAGGCGTAATTAATATATAGCTACAAGAAGTTCGTAACAGATCATCACTCTAAATCATAAAATTCACTACAATAGATCAATCTCATCTTCCCATCTATTTTAAACATCCCACCTCCTATTCATCTAGGACATATGGTAAATTTTCTTAAGAAGATAAGTTGAGGCATTTCTTTGAAATTCTAGTCGAATTGTTTGTTTTTGGCCGAAAAATGGCACTCTTGTTCCATCGAACTTTCTATTTCAATGAAAAATTTACATTGTTTTTATATGTATTGAGTATAAAAAAATCAAATAACTGTCAATTATGCTGATGTAATTTTATCAGCTTCGTTTAATATTTTTACATTTGAAACATAACAGAAAATAGAATGCTCCAACTATTTTCGTTTTGATTTAACTAATTCAAAAAAATCTTCATCATATACTTGTCCACTGTTCCAACAAGTAACGAAATATGAACAAAATTAAAATAAATATTTGAATTCAAACCCAAATCCTTATAACCATGAAACCCTACATCGTCAACTTTTGTGGCTTCAACTAGACCTTATTGGCCCATTACACAGTTACTTTGGGGCATATTATTAATGTCCAATAACCTATGAGTTTGAATGAATAATACTGAAATGCAAGCCTATGGCAAGTTGGGCAAAGGTACATATGATGTGCCACTTCAATATGACATGAGAAAAGGGCTTCATTGAAATGTCTATATGAGAAATGTTCAAAGTAGTTGCAATTCTGTCACAAAATATTAATGGCAAATATCTTCCACTGCACAAACATGTGATGATCCCTGATGGACACAGAACAAACAGATTCTTGGTGATCAATTAAATGCTATCCCATTGACCATATCTTTTTTCATTAAGACAAACCAATGATATGATGATATATCTACTTATGTTTTGCTTTGGTAATTTTAAAATGAGGGTATCAATCTACATGTCATATTCTTGGAAATATAATGACATATATATATTGATTTGGTATGTTTTCATACCTACAAACAGATCTGTTGCGAGTTCAAGTTATATAAGAATAATTAAGTAATAAGTAAGAATTCTTTTAAGGAGAAAAGGAAAACGAATAAAGTCCATTAAATACGTGTTATTAGTACTAACCTCATCTCAAAATGAATGCTATTACTAAACAGTCAGCTTAATTATCATCTGTAAGGAAAAAAAAATTGAATTGAGGCTAATAAGCCTTACTATTCCAGGAGAAGATTGGAGCCCTGAAAAGCATCACTAAGAGGAAGATTCTTGTCTCTCTTTATTGTTTGTTGGGTTTTCGGACCCAATATAAAGTGACAACAAGCGAGGCTAAGATGAAAGAGATCAAATACAAAAAGAAAAAGAATATTTTTTTAAAAATCATTTTAATAGAAGGAAATACAGAAAGCAGGCAAGGGTGAGTCGAATGTTTCTCGTTGAAGAAATAAAGGAAAAGAATCATATTGAAAACTTTCCTAGCCCATCTTCGTAAAGCAAAGTAGACTAGTATTTTGGAAGAATATGTAACCCAAAAATAATAAATAAATAAATAATTACAACATTAAAATTACCAAACTTTTACTGAAAAAATGATAAAAGAAATAAAACAGTTTGATTCATACTCCAACAAATGCAGCACTTATTTTGTGACAAGTAATTGTTGTATATGCTGCTCACATATGGAAATCGCATTTCCTATGCTAAATTGGGCCATGGCCCATCTGTTCTGTTGAGTACAACAAGCTTGGCCTTGCAGAAAAACAAATTGGGCTTCGCTCAATTGGGTAACTGATTTAAGCCCAACAATAGTCCGAGTCAGCTCCTGGCTCAGCAGACAAACTTTTTTCAAAACTCAACTTTTGTGACCATAAAATCTTTAGCTGAAAGACAATTTTAAGTTCGCTGCAAAAAGTTTAATTCAAACATAAGAGTATATTTCTTAGACTAATTTAATTCGTTTAGCCTAATAAGTTGTAACAAAGCTAACCTCAGCCCATAAGTAACATAATATATAGGAAACTTGCAAACCAATTCACGTTTGGCTTTCCTTGTCCAATGCTTTTCTTTCCAACACTATAAGTTGCCTAATAAGAAGGAAAACAAAGAGAATCATTTTATGCAACTCTGAAAAGCCATTCCTTTCCCTATTAACCAGCACAACTCTTTGAATCCATATGCTTAAGAACATGGCTTCTCTTTTTCATCACATTTTCAACTTCTTGTCCCCATTTTCTACTAGAAGTTGTTCAATTTTAGAAGGCTCATAAAGTTTTAAAACAATCATGTCCTTGAGCCCTCCACACATAAGAGATGAAGACATCAGAAATTTCAATCTCTACTGGTGTTACCAGTGCCATCGGACGGTCAGAATTGCATCCGATGATCCCTCCAACGTCATTTGTCCACGGTGCTTTGGGCAGTTTCTCCACGAAATTGACATGGCGACGCCCCGGCCCGTTTTTGAATTCACTGCATTTGATCCCTCCCCGGACGCCCGAATTGTAGAAGCATTGGCCCTCATGCTTGATGCTCCACGTGGATTGGGAAGTCCTGGAGATGTTAGTAGAGTTAATCGGGTCCCTAGCCTAGACCAAATACAGAACTTCGGGCCAGGAAGACGCCGCCAAAGGGAGTTGGAAGAAACTGGACATAGAGGCTGGTTTCGGCCCAGAAGGAGAAATGGACTGTTTGATGAGGATAGGGAGTCGGAAGGAGCTGGAAGTAGAGGTTGGTTTCGGCGTAGAAGAAGAAATAGATTGTTTGATGAGGACGGCGACGACTGGGGTCCAGAAAGCGGGATTCTAGCCCGGCCCAGAACATGGATCATCCTCCGGCCCACACGTCCGCCCCCTGCAGGCCTGAATCTGCCCCGAGAAAGGCTAATCCCACCTGTTGTGGACCCTGGAAATTACTTCACCGGTCCAGGATTCCAACAACTAATCGAGGAACTGACTCAGAACGACAGGCCCGGCCCACCACCAGCACCCGATTCAGTGATCAACTCCATACCAACAGTTAAAATTTCACCAACCCATTTAGAAATAGACTCAGAGTGCCCGGTTTGCAAGGAAGAATTCAAACCTGGAATGGAAGCGAGGGAGTTACCATGCAATCACATCTACCATTCTGACTGCATTGTTCCGTGGCTGAGGCTCCATAACTCTTGCCCTGTCTGCCGCACCGAGCTGCCAGTTCAATGCGAAATTCAGGAAAATGGATCCAATGAATCCCACGACGAGGATAGCAGAGAGCAGAGGTGCTGGCGGCTGAGGCAGCTCGCCAATTTCTGGCCCTTCCGCTCCAGATACCGGCCACTTCAGTCACAGAGCGATGGGGCCACCACCTCACATCATCGCGGTGAGAACTAAACTCAGCTATCATGGATCCATTGTGTAAAATGGACTGCCAAGCAAGATTAGAGCTGTACAAATATCAAAATGCAAATAAAATGAACTTTCGGATTAAAGAACAATAATCGATCCAGGCTATCATGAATCTAATCATTTGTAATTAGTTCAATTTGCCTGTTTTCCGCAGCTGAATCAAGGCGGTGTTGTATTCTCTAAAGCAAGCTGCAAACTCACGAAGAGAGATGTTGAAGTGATATATCCTTTGGTTTTAGTGTTGAAAACCAGAAGGATAAGAAGTTCTCAGGTATTATCACGTGTAAAATATATTAAGATTGTCATCATACAGCAGACTGGCAGCAGGGTACTATACAAACTGATAAAATTGGAAATGGATAAGAATTCGATGGAAAATTCGTAATAAATTAAAACCGTCACCCTACATCAGACTAAAGAATGACATAATTCAAGTCATACTGCACATGAAAGAATGCAGCCAAACAATTCTATTCATATGTAACCAAACAACTTCTCCTCTGATATTTGGTTTCTCTATGTTTTAGATGTATGTTGATGGTGTTACATTCTCTTCGGCTTATGATGAATACCCGCCTGGAAGCCTTCTGTGTACGCTGTATTCTTGAATATTGTCTGCAATAGTTTGTGTAAATGAAGATCACTTGGAAGCCAAATATAAAGTCAACTAACGAAACAGAGAAATTTCAATGAAGCCCTTCAGCCATAATTTGCTATAAATACACACAAAATTATCATAGGGGAAAGAGAAAGTGCAGATATATTTAGAAATCAATCATTAAATATGCACAAGAATGTTGGCGATTATGGGGGGAGAAAAAGGCTAAAATTATTCAGGAGATGTTACATTTCTACTGTATGAAGACATGGACTACAACATAAGGCTACCATTGTCATTTATTGCTATCACGTGATTTCATTTCTGAAAGTTGATATTCTCAAAATTGCCAATGCCAACCAGACTGCTGTTATATTCTGGCAAAAAATGATCAATCTTCTGAGGATTCTGAGGGCATAACTAGACACAATTTAGCAACTAGCAAGGAGTCCTTGGTGTTCAGTTTACTCAAGATTGTGACTATATAAGTTTCCAGAACGCATATCAGGAACATTATTTCAGTTAAACAATAAACAACTAGTTCTACCAGTTAAATCAAATAACTATGCCAAGAATCTGTTAAGATTCAAGAAAAGTAAAAAGTAAATTGCAGGTCAATCTATGCTAAGCAATTAAGAGAGAAGAAATTTCATTACTCACAGCAATGTTCTTCAACTCCACCCCAAGTTGTTTCCTTATATGCTTCGAAACCATAGCAGCGAGTTGTTCTTGATATTTCTCGGTCATCTCGTTTTCAATCTATATCATAAAAATGATCAAATCTCAATGACATGTCCATGAACTAATAGATTCAGAATAAAGTATTTGACTGACCATTGAAAGAACTACAGGTGATGTCTTTTCCAAAATCTCTTCAACAAATTTGTCTGGGTCAGCATAGGAGATTGACGAGTTCACTGCGACAGATGATTTCTCCTTCGTAGAAGCATTGGATGATTTCACAGTTTTTGCCACTAAACAAAGATCAGCAATTTAAACTTGAGTCATGTTTTTGTCCGTCATAGACCACTATGGTTTACTCAAAAATAAAGTTAAGCAAAAAGAATCTTCTCTCTTGCAGCCTAAAAAGAGATTATTCATTCAATCATTTGTTTGAGTTTTACCACAAGATTTCTACATCTAAGCAGTGTACAAATTCATGGCAATGATGCCAATAGCACACTCAAACTGGTCAGATGAGATTCAAACAGGAATAGTGTCCACTTGAAATCCAAGTACATCAATTACAACATAGCCTGAGAATGCTCCTTCAAATTGCAAACATCTATATTTTTATCCAAAAGTAAAGAGAAGCATCTGACAGTATACCTGTAACAACCGTTGGTTGGTTATCCACAGAAGTGTGATTCTTGGCGGAACCTTGACAGGATTCCTGTTTTTCTGGAGCATCAGCCAAGACCATCACATCAGATGGAACAAGACTAGCTAGATCTGGAGGTTGATCCTTTCCCACTGTAGGCTTAGCCTGTAAAAGCAATAATGGAAATTCAAAATTGAACTGTAATATAAGAAAAACCATGTTGAGTACCAACTGATGTCAACGAACCTCCAGGTCAACATAAACAGGGGTTTTTCCAATTGAGTTTAGAAACTTGTCAAGATCACGAGCATTAAGAGCTGTTGAGCAACATGATCATGAGAGAGACAAGATATTGCAACCAGACAATAACAAGGGAGCAGAAGATTAAGGGCCATACATTTCGACAGTGCCAAGTAATTGAACCATTTTAAATAAGCATAGTGGGAGAGCACGAAGCCCAATCTAGCAGTTTCTTGTAAGACTTATATTTGGTCATTTTTGAAGTGTTGAAAAGGTTCTAATCACGTACCAATTGACATGTCATTAGACAATGGGTGGAAGAAACAGCACTCCTGAGTTTTAAACCCTTGATCTAACAATAAAGAAACAAGCCTTCACAAAAGCCAAGCAGAAAAAATTTTAAATACAACTTCATATTCTTGAAAAATGTAAATGACAACATAAACATTACAAACATTGTTACCAGACATCATAAGGAGACATACCTTGCTGATTCATTGACAAGTGCAAAAGGAGTAACACAACCTAGGGGCACCTTCAATTAAATAAAAAATAAAAAATGAAAAACGAATGCATTAAGAGATAAAACCAAAGATTATTAGAGTAATTAACGAGGTAAGACAATTGAATGCAACATCCTTGTGAGCATGCAGGACTCATTTGACAGGTAAAACACTTTCATATTTTGAAAAATGATATATTTACAGTGCTATGTGACTATTCTCTCAAATGAGTAGAAACCAACTACACCCAAATCATTATAAATGTAAATGTGGTTCGGACAACAGAAACTCAAAATTTTGCTACTTTACAAAGTTTATTCTATTGAGTTTCCTGTCTAGGAGTTCTGGTAATCTCTAGGCATCTAAATCACAAAATTTTTGATAACCATCTCATGTTTCTTTCAGCTGGGCCTCAATTTCCTCTCTTGTTCACATCCAATGTTTAGAATACGGCTGTAAAAGAGTACCCCGATAATGAAGCAGCAAAAATCATAAACAAGCTAGGAAACATAGCGTGTTAAGAGTGGTTAAGATAAACTTTGGACAGAGAAGCATGGACTGTACAAGCTCAACCATTTAGATCGGAGCAAGGAAAGCAGACATGAAATAATATCAGGTATTCAAGTTAACTTACGACTATTTTCATTTCAGGCTCATAAAATCGGGTGACTCATAAAAGTCTAGTTAGATGTGCTACCCGTAAATATAATACCCAAGTATAATACAGTATCAAATATGATATGAAGCAAGAAGCAATCTGATACAATGATATCAAAAAAATTTATACTGATCCCTAGATGCTAAGCACTCTAAACTTATCGTTGGGTTAACCAATCACTATAGCAATTGATTGGTATGCATGTTTCAAATTAAACAGTCCAACGTAGAGCAAACAACACCAGATTTGACCCAAAGCAAGCATTACAGTAACATGAAAACATTATGAACGTAAGACAGCAAATTTTGCATAACAGCAATATAAGACGCATATAAACCAGAAAAAACCTGAAGAATTTCTGCAAGTGCTTCTTCTGGAGCCATTCTTATACCTCCTTTTCCCAGGCCAAGCCTCTGAGACAGAACTGACACAGCCAAGTGCAGAGGCACAACACACAACACACATTAGCAAGTTAAAATGTTAGTATTTTTTTTTTTCTTTATTCTTCAAAAATAGGAACTTTAGGGAAAAGAATCCCTAAATTAACAAGATTTTGCTGGTCTATGCCAAAATAAGAGAAACAGTTTGTAAATATAGTGAAGGATTAATGCAAAAAGGCATACACACCTTTCAAATCCACTTTCGTCTCTGCCAAAGCAGAAACAATGTAAAATCTTTGTTTCTTATCCTGTAAAAGAAAAAAGAGCATGCATTCAACTTGGGTATCAGAAAAATAAACAAGAAAAAACTAATATGAATTCATTTACATGTTGACCATCTAACCTTCAAGAAAAGATTTTTGCTCAGTGCTCCTTTCATGTGCCCGACATACTTTGCCTGACACAAGAGAAGAGGTCAGTTCAAACTTCGGGAAAATTAGAAAGAAAAAAGAGTTTAAACAATCAATTACCTGAGCTTCAACTGTCAAAACAGCAGGATGCTCGTATTTGGAAAAAACAATTTGAAGCTCCTGGGGAGAAATCAGCAAAGAGATTACTACACAATTTAAAGATTAAATATAAAAAATTAATAAACCCAATGACCAGTTCACATCAGCCATAATTTTACCATATACAGTAAAAAAAATTTGCTTATACCCAAGTGATGCAACTCACTTATACACCACCTAAACTAATTTAGCAAAATTATCAAACTCAGCTTCAGGCAAATATCCATATCCTAACAAGTACATATGAACTTTACCCTTACACCAAGCAAAATAAAAAGAAATAAAATAAATTGGGATTCTACAACTAATTCAGTTTTCCCTTAAATAAATAAATTAAATTAATTTCTACCATCAAGTTAGTTAATTTACTCAAAATAGATGTTTTCACGCATCGACATACGACAGAGCGAGAACTCATAACAATTTCAATCAACTACTGCATCTTAAACTCCGTAAAAATCTATTCATCGTCCGAATTCAGACAATTCATTGCTCCAGCAATTATAATACAATGCATGTGAAGAAAATAAATTAAAAAAAATCAAATGAATTAAAACCTGTAAACGAGAAAGAAGCTGCTCTTTCGTGAAACCCATCTCTTTTCCAGTGGCGCAGAAAATTAAGCGCCGGTCGGCTTCTCAGTGCGGCTTTATGGATTGGCAGTGTTTTGCACTAGAGGAGGGGAAAGGGTAAAATCAAGTGATTTGATTGGTACGCTTGTTATGTATGTGAAATCCCAATAATGCCCTCTACTTAAATAAAAATGCCAAGCACAGTCCTTGCTAAAAGATTTTTTTAATTAAAATATATATGTATATATTTTTCTTATCAAAATGGTGGAAACAGATCGAATGGTATTTGATTTAATGACATAAATTATAGTAATAAAGTATGAGATTATGAATTTAAACTTTGCGAACTTCGACAAAACAAATAATAAGGCAAAAATTGAGTTGGATCATCATCTAAAGAGAAATTTACCCAACAAGAAGGTATAGGGAATGCTTGACCATCTTTGTTAGTTTCATTTTGTTTGTGTTGGAAATGACTTCATTGAAGTAATACAATTTTAGGCCCAATTGCCCTACAACTCATGAAAAATATAAGAAATTGGGCCTCTTAGGCTTCTTATTCAGAAAAAAGCCCACTTGGAAATGGGCCTCACTGAAGTATTAAAATTTTGGATTCAATGGGCCCATAAGTCATGAACTCCATGCATGTGTCGGTGTCTGTATGTATACATATATATATTTTCATCTTTTCGTTAGTATTTTGTCAATGCCCCAACCTGTGACCTCATTATTGACCGTGGAAATATCTTCAAACATACTGAGCAACTTAAAATCGGGTTGCAATCAGCTTAACCAAGAATAACATGTTACGGACAAGGATGCAAATAAGTCCAGTCAAAATGAGATTTAATCATTTTTTCAGGTTTGAATTTGAATTCGAATTCAAATCAAATAAATTGAATTTGAGCTCTACGAGCTCAGGAAATTGAGGGTTTGATCAATTTGTTCGGGCTCGATTCGATTCATTAGGTTCAAATTTATAATCAAGCTATAGACTTGAGTTTAGCTCTAGTTCTATTCGAGCTTGAGCTCTAAAGTTAAATTATTTTATAAAAAATTTTAAAATTAATATATTTTATTATTTTTACATATATAAATATTTTTTTAAGTAAAGAATATAGGCTCGCGAGTTTGAAAACAATAATTATTTGGCTCGAGCTCGAATTCAGCAAACTCGAACTCGAACACTTTTTGAGCTAATTCGTCAAGCTCGTGGGCTGGTTTAATTCGTTTGCAACCCTAATTACGAATGCACATAAGTTCTTTAATGATGTTTATGTTTTTGATTTTTCTTCCATGTGGAATTGGGCAAGAACCGTATCCATACATATTCGATTATAACTTTCTTATATTCATTTTTTTGGATATTGAGGTTATAAATTTTCTATTTAAATAAGATGGGAGAGCTTATCATGGAAGATTGCAAATCTAATTTCAAATTACATAATTGCTCAAGCAAGGAATAAAGGGGCCAAAACAAAAACTACTATCATATGCTACAAGTTCCATAGGATTCCCCAAAGACTAAGATTCATACACATGACAACCACAACAAGCCTAGTTTCATAAGAAAGCGCCACCCCCATGAAATAAAATGAAATTTCTTGTGATGAATTAATGATGCTTCAATCCACATGATATGTTGCTATAGGCCCTATGACAAATTTTGGAAATATTCAAGAGACCTTTTAATTTTTATGTTGTTATTCTTGCTTTTCTTTCTTTCTTTTTCTTTTTTTGACCAATTTCTAGTAGCATTCAATAATAAAACTTATATAAAATCCAAAACTTGGGGCATGCCCCCACAACATTTGTCTTGAAAAGACCAAGTACAATGTAAGAGATAACACCCTACACTTTGAAGTTCTCCAAAAAAGGACACATCCCATGTGCAAAATTGGCTTGGAACAAATACTTTCAAATAGTAAGAGAGTGACAACATTGGTCACTCAAGATTCAAACTTTACTTCCTAAAATTTATGTGTTGTTGATCTATTGGATGTTTTAAAACATGTATGTTTCTACTCATATTATTTAATATGTTAATTATCATCCAAAATATAAAGTTAACCATTAAGTACTAACTTGAGTTACGAGTATGAATGATATTTTTTTCATTTTTAAAAGAAAAAAAATTAAAATCACAGTCTAATTAATTTTAAGAGATTATTCATTAATTGATGTATTAGAATTGAATACATAGACAAAATTTTATATCAAATCATTTTATCTTGAACCTCACCAAAAAAATTTACTATTTTGGGAGATATTGCTTGTCTAAATCCATTTGGATGACTTGTCCATCAAATCATTGAAATTGATATTCAATATGTAACATCTTGGGTGCTTACTATGTTGTTGAAAACAATTGCCTACATGTCATTAATTACAGTGACAGTTGAATTATTGTTGATTTATTTTTTTTTCAAGTTGATCCTTTGTTATTTCAAACTTATGTCTTTAATCCTTCAAATAGTTACTACAAAAGAACACAGGTGATTCCATAATAACTAACCATGGACAAATTCATTTTTCAAACAATTTGGAGAAAGCACAATTTTTCTCTCTTTATATATTTATAGATATATAGTGAATTACAATATATTGCAATGCAAATACATATATAACATCTTATCAAAAAAGAAAAGAAAAAGAAAAAGAAAAATACATATATAATATACAGGAATTCACTTGGGAGAGCCCAGAAAATTAATGTTGCTCTCCTGTGAAATCCCTGAATTCAACTTTTACAACTCAATTACATTAAAACTTTGACTGTATATAGCCTATATATGTCAGCAATGTCTTCAAGAAATAAACTGAAGATCATCCAATGAATAAACAAATAAATAAGTAAAATAAAAATAAATTGGAAATTAAAATGGGCTTGATTCTTGATCATCATCAATCCCATATATAATATCAGCAGAAGCTCCACAAACTGACATCAGTGCTGTCTTCATAGGAATACTCCTCCATCATCATCAAAGGATCAAAGAACTCCCCATTGATCATTTCATTGTACTTCGGGGAATCAAAGTTGTACCATGGGGCCATCATGCTAGGCTCCTCAAGTTGTACCTTGTAATAGTCTCCATCACCTGTTAATGAGATGAAATCATCTTCAATTTGGGTGTTGGGATTAGGGGAGGAAGATGAAATTGATGGCGATGAAGATGAAGAAAAATAAGAAGAAGTGTCAAAAGAAGAACTAGAAAATGGAGATTGTGCGCTTGAACTTTTTGGATTTTCAAGAAAAGTGGCACTGTTTGCAGCAGCTGCTGCAGCAATTCTTTGGATGGATTTAGGGGACATTATAATGTTATCAGGGTTTGGATTGTTTTGTATTGAAAGTGGGAAATTCAGATTGGCTGAAGAGCCCTTTAGGCATAGAAGTGCTGCATCATAAGCTCTAGCAGCTGCTTCTGGGGTGGAGTAAGAGCCCAGCCAAATTCTTGTCTTTTGATTTGGTGCCCTTATCTCAGAAACCCATGACCCCCAGCTCCTCATTCTAACTCCCTTGTACTTCTTCTTGCATTGGGACTTTGTTGTTGATGATGGGATCTTGTTTTCTTGATCTGTCTTCACCATTTTCTTGGAGAAAGATTGAAAAGGAGAATTTGGCCCTTGAAACTATGAAAACCAATGTGGGGTTTTTTTTATTGGTGCTCTTCCTTTTTTTCTTTTCTTGTGTTTTTTGAGTTGGGATTTAGAGGAGGGGGGGAATTTGGTGGGATTTTATAGATGGGATTTTGGGGGTGGGAAGAAGTGGAAATGGGAAAAATCACTTTTGGTCAAGGAATAGTAATGTTTACATGGCTGACAGATGTTTGCCAGTGCTTTGAGTTAATAAAGAAATCAGATGTTTCTTAGTTCCACATGATAATGACTTTTCTAACCTGCAGCCAATGTTAATTATTGGGTGTTTTTTTCTTTATTCTCTCCCTCTCTCCCTCTCTCCCTCAAGTTGTTTAAATTGACTGCCACTTAAGTTATTTGATTTTAACAGTAGAAATTTGACTGCACACCTCCAACATTCATGTTGAAGAAATTTTTATGTAACTTGGTATGCATTATGTAATGTAAATTTGAAAAACATTTTTCGAAGCAGTCAAGGTTGTCGTTTTGCATCGGTGGATTGAAGAATCATATGGACTAAAACTTCTAAATTTTAAAATTAAAATAAAAGCATTTGAATCGTCAAAAATTACCCGACATGAACTTTCATATACTCAAGTTACCCGACAGACTAAAGGCCACTCGACAACAAAAAATTTTAATAGTATATATTTGAAAACGTTGAGACTATTTATTATTTATGTTAGGATATTATTTGTCAAATACATAGTGATTGATATGGCGTTCTAAATTTCCACCCACGAGAGTTTGACTATTCGAATTCGACCCAACTTAAAAGAATACTGATCATGGCGAACAAATTTGACTTTTTTCAATCGTTCAATATTAATATACAATCATATTGTTTGTTAATCATTACACAAAAATATGATAATATCATTGAATAAAGAGGTAAAATCCACTTTATCATGAGTTAACTTTTGACAAATGAAAAAGAGAAAATCTAAAACCCATGCAGCTTCTCAGCAACTGATAAAATGCTGAGTACAGCTGAGAAGTGCCAAATTTTTCAAAGGCCAACAGAATTGTGCTCAGAAAAAGCGCAGACTTTTGGCTGTCTGGAAGCGTACGAAGCCACCAAGGAAAACCACCCCATAAATAAAAATTTAAAACCCAAAAAAAAAAAGAAAAAGTTCAGCAAAGTTCTGGGCTTCTTGACTTACACCACAAGTCACCCCAAATGGCTTTAAAAATAAAAATAAAAAAAGCAGCTTATAGTAAAAAAACTGAAACTTTTACCTGGAGTCATTAGGGGCACATGGGCTTAGCTTATTTTAATCAGATTTTTAAATAAACATATCTTAGACCCGGTATTAGATAATTATAGATTATAGTTAATTAATACCAACATATATATAAATGTAAATACTTGTGAATATTCAACCAGAACAGGCAACTTAGAATAATGCAAAATATTCTAGAAAGAGAAACATAGGATTCTATCATCATAAGCAGCTTCCAGGATTTTGCAGGAATGATGCTTATGGGATTGTGTGTGTGATTATAATTAATTAATTCATTACTACAAAATTAATTAAGACAAAAATAAATAAATGTAAGCTTAATCTAAGCAAGAGACAGAGAACTAAGTACGCGCAATGGGACAGTGAACATAGTATGATAGTTTCCTTAACCTTTAGCAGAAAAAAACAGCTGGTGCTTTTCTGTCATGCATGGAATTGCTAAAAACGCGTTTTCAGGGCGCTCTCTCTCTCTCTCATTTTAAAATAAATTCAGAATAAATGTTTCGAATAAATAAAATTTTATATCATTCATTCATTTGGATATATATATATATATATTATTAATGTTATATTACTAAGTAAGTTTTTAAGTAATTAATATCATATATACTCTCAACTTATCACTAATATATTTTTTTGAAAATTAAGTCGGTTACATTCGTTTAATTCAATTTGAAATTTTCTCATAAACAATCATCAAATGTGATAATCGAGTGATCAAATCTGACCACATCAACTATCGAATGTGTTGAATGGTACCATCAATAAATATTCTTCTCACGTATTTTACTACGTGTTTTTTATGTTCTTGAATTTTATTTACTCTAATTGACATTTTTATCATACTTTATTTTCTATTAATTTGAGTGTGAAGAAAAAGTGATTTTTGAATTAGAATAAAAAATATCAATTCACATTGATTATTCAATTGATCCGATAGTATTATTAGCAGAAATTCTCAAATTTACAATAACATTCAAATAAAGTGAATTACAATTTATTGTATTTTAGATTTTTAATTATGCCCAAATTAATGAATGCGTTGAATGGTACCATCAATAAATATTTTTCTTACGTATTTTACTAGCACCATTTCACGTGTGTTTTGTATTCTTGAATTTTATTTATTCCAACTCTAACATTTTTATCATACATTAGAATAGAAATTATTAATTTAGAGTGATTATTGAATTGATCTGATAGTATTATTAGCAAAAATTCTCGAACTTACAATAACATTCAAAAAAATTGAATTACAATTTATTGTATTTTAGATTTTTAATTATGCCCAAATTAATGAACACAACCATTTTACGGTTGCATCAATTGACTTTTTCATGATTCAAAATTTTTCTTTTTTTTTTCTTTATTCTTTTTTGAGGAATTCGATGCGATTCTCTTATGGTACGGCACAACCATAAAAAGAAAATCACTTTTTTCTTGGGCTTTGGGAATAGTGATTAGATATGCACATGAAACAATGGTGACATGCATATGAGACGCAGCCTTTGGTGCTTTGGGAATTTGCCCTATGTGGTGGTGTCACGATTTCACACTTGGGATTTTTCTTCTATTTTATTTTTAATTTTAATTTTAATTTTATAATGTCAGCGTGCGTTCATATTTATGGAGGATTATTTGGTCACTTCATACCTGAGGGAAAGGGGGGAAAGAATTAATGGATAGTTTAATGATAAACTTACTACATTTATTTTTTAAATAGATAGATCAAAGATTCAAATTATATAAAAAATAATTAAAAAATCAGGGAATATTTGGTGTTTTTTTTTGTATGATTTTATTATGTGTTTGTTATGTATTTTTGCAGAATGAATGTTGAAAAAAATATTGGAGAATGAAATATAATTAATTTTTGGTTATATTTTGAAAAATAGTTAAAAAATGAATTTGAGGAATTTTTGTATGCTTGTTTATATTTTGAGGGGGGGCATTTTTCTACTGTAGTGGTCAAATTTATTCTTTTTGTTGGTATTTGGGGGTAAAATAGATTTGAATGATTTTTTTTAATTATAATAATAATGATAAAATATGTAAGATATATATAATGATTGAATGCGCGCACACACACACACACACGCATAGAGAGAGAGAGAGAGAGAGGAAAAACACTGTGCTTGGGTCAAAGCATGTGCGAATGGAAAATAAAAAAGATATATGATTATTTTAGTGTAAGAATAGGAACTTTTTGAAACTATTAATTATGAAGAAATTGAAAAAAAATAAAAATTACATATTTTGCCATATTTTTCAAAACAATTTTATTTTGAAAAAACACCCCCAAACATTGCCCATATATTCTTTTATGAGAAACCAATATCGTATTTGGAAATTTCCTTTTACAGTAGCACTTGAGAGGAAGTTGTCATTTATTAAATTACGTGTTGTACTCCATGCATTAAAAATGCAAAACGCGTACGCTATCCAGACGCATTTCTATTACATTAAGTTGGAAAAATTGTGCAATTTGTGATCCTTACTCAATAGATTTTGAAATTTCAAAAAATAAAAATAAAATTCCAATATTGCCATTTTGTATAAACTCACAACCCACAAATTTAATTCCAACCAATACCTATTTTCGTAAACATAAATGATGAAACTAAAGAGCCCACCATGAGGGCTAATAGAAACTAAATTAAAGATGACTATGAATGAAATTAGTCAAAAATGTATATTTATGGATGGGAATAATATATATTGGTGGGGTTGAGTAGGTTATGATGTGATGATTCCGCGTTAAGTGAAAATTTTTCAAACAAGTTGCAGGAAATGCCTCTTACTCTCAAAAGGACTGAAGTTGACATGTAGAAGTGTCATCATATTTCTAGCTAAAATTGTAGTTGTTCTTCTTTCTCTTTTGTTCAATATTTTGAAATATTAAGAAACTTTTGTTTTAGGTTCATTCCAATTGTTTTGGTTTATTTAGGATAATGATGTAATAATAATTCTTGCGGAGATTGACGTTTATGTTGTGGAAAGGAAAGAAGTTGATCCTACTGCACGTCGTTGAACAATGTTCAAAGCTTTCAGCTGAATAGCAGGAGCAAATTTTAATTTAAAATGAGCTCAAATGATTGGTTCAATAAATTCTAGTTGTAGAAAATCAAATTAAAATTTGTTCCGTATAAATCGAGCAAAAGAATGAGCCTTGTAATACAAGTAACTAATATTTTTAACTACTATTTCTAAAGATAATATTATAAATAATATCAAATATTAGCTCACGTTAGAGGAGTTCAGAATTTTGATCTGGGTTATAATTATTTTTCCATTTTCACTTACTGAAAATGTCTTTTCATAAAGATAAAAATATCAACTTACCAACAAGACAATACATACCTTATTGTGTGGTCCGAACTAAGATTCGAGAATCCATTTAGGGTCATAAAAATGAAGTAAAAAAAAAAGTCTCTAACTTGATAATGCAAAAGCCCGTTCAAGGAATTCACTCGGATAATCTCATAGGATTGCTTCAGCCTAAATATGATTACAGATTCTTAATGTCAAAAACACAATATTCATATGCCTAAAGTCTAGATATTATGCTATTATGTGTGAGCGTCTATTTTATTATCTTGCACTACATTTATTACGATTTTATTAATATACTTTCGAAAATTTTGATATATCATTTATAGTGTCGGACTTTGTATGTCTGACAATAAATTTAGCATTATTAATACACTTCCTCAATCACAACTTTTAATAGCAATAACATAAAATTACAAATATTTGTCCTAAGATTTCTCATTGAGGTGAAATATTCTCAATTCACATGCGAAATTCATATACAATTCGCATGTGAAATTCACGTTCTTATGGTTTTTCTTGACAAAATTCCACTTTGAATTAAGGGTATCACGGTAAATTTGCGTTCAAGAACATGGTTGGAAGAGCGATGTTGAGTCGGTCCGTACACGTCTGCTTCCTCGTGGGCACAAATGGGAACACAACCTAATTAAACTTCGATTAAAGGAGGAATCAAAAATCTCAAAATTATTAAGGGAATGTTTGGTTATATTTTTTTTTATGTAATTTTATAATGTATTTTGAGAGAATGAATTATGAAAAAATATGAAAGTTATTTTTTGGTATGTTTATTTATGTTTTGGAGAAACTATTTTTTAATATAACAATTAAATCAATGTTTTTTTATTGATTTTTGGGGTGAAAATGAAATTGAGTAATTTTTTTAATATTAGAATAATAATAAAATATATAATATATATGTGTATATATATTAAAAAATATGTGTTTTGAAGGAAAAATGAGAATATATTTAATTATATTTTCCCAAAATAATATTATTTTGAGAAAACATAACTAAAAATTTCCTAACTCTTTTGATAAAATGATTACATGGTGCATGCCAACGTATTTTTATATCGACATTTAGAGAAATACAATGAATAATCATTTATCAGCTCATATAAAATTAGACAACCATCTCTCGTGATCATGAGTTTTGATGGAGGATCTTCAAAAATTGGTGGCTCATCAAGTTATTCAAATTAATTCTAATTTTTTGTTTTAATTTTTTCATTTCTTGCATCGATTTAGCCAATCGAAAATGTATTGAAAAAACATTTCATTAAAAAGTATGTTCCTAGAAAAATCTGAGGCTATGATTGCTTCTGAGAATTGACTTTATGTTTTAGTATTTTAGAGATTTTGAGAATGTTTTGGTATTTGAAAAATATGAGAATGGGAAATGAGATTGTGATTAGTTGTGAGATAAATTGTGATAATTATAGTGATGTGATGTGAGATTGTGAATGGTTGTAACACTGTTTTTGAGATATATTTAAGATATTTGGTTGAGATACGAAAATTGTTTTGTGAATTTTAATTTTTGAATTTTTGAAGCAACACTGTTCATTGACCTAAGAAACTCATTAGATGGTTTCACAACCAAACAAAGCATCTACCTAAAAACATATTTCACAAAAACAAAAAGAGATAAAACCTCACAAGCAATCGCAGCCTTAACATCTTAGTCATACATACTTTCCAATTGATCCATGATCATCATTGAAGCTTACTACAAAGATGAGATTGCTAATTTAGACCAATTTTACAAATGATGCTCACTTTGCCTTTGCAGTTGTGAATTTACTAGTTATGAACTATGAAATATGAAATATATTCCAATTATTTTTTTTATGTAAGCTGTTTATTCTAATTCATCTCTTACAACTAACACTAATTGGGAAAAAAGGATCTTAATAATCAAAGTTGAAATATGTGATTGAATAGAAGTTAAAAGTACAAAAAAGAAAGCAATTTTGACACCTTTCACACTACAACCCCATTTCTATTATATGGTTTAAAAGGAATTAGGACGTGTTTGGTTTTCTTGTCACTCAATTGATTAGAAAATCAAATGGCCCATTTGGATTTATTTTCTAGAAGCATTTTCATTTTTTAGTGAAAATAAATAGTTAAAAATTTAAATTTCAAAATAAAATATTATTTGGAGACTTTGTTTAAAATGTAATTATTATGCAGAATTAAAAATGAGTTGTATTTCGATGATGTAATGTTTTTGTATTAAAATCGAGCAAATATGAATATGAGAAAAAGAAAAGTGATGAAAAGTGAAAATAAAAAGAGAGTGTGTAATAGTGTATTTTGAAAAATATTTTAAAAATAAAAATATTTGAGAAAATATGGAAGGAGTTGATAATTTTTTATTTTAATTTTCAGCAGAAAATGAAAATAAATTTTGAAAATAAAAACGAAAAGGGGGAAAGTGAAGTGACGTATGACCAAAATCAGGTACGAACTTTTTTATATTTCAATCATAAATAATGAAAACACAATAGTAGAAATAGTACAAATTGTTAATTAACTCCCACTAACCCCAACAATTAAAGGGATCGCTACACCAACCAAACAAGATGTCCGTTAATTTTGATAAATTCATGAATTAGGATATATTTTATATAACGACATTATAAAATAAAACTGCATTTGGATTTTTGAAATATTTCAAAACGCATGAAGTGTAAAAAGAATTTAATATTGAGTTTATGTTTTGTAAAAAGATAAAATACAAATTAATTTTGATATGAATAAACAAGCATATATTTCATTGATTAAACTTAATTATTTTTTGGCATCTCAATGTAGGAAATTATATTTTAATTATTTATTTCAAAAAAATATTGACGATAAAAGATCTCATTATCCAAAAAATGTTCTGAAATAATATGAATTTCTGTCTCAATGAATAATTTTTTTTTTAATAATAAAAAAGGGACATGGATCAAATTCATATTACACGTTTGATTATTATTCAAGTTAATTTATGGGTAATTGATTATAGAATGACATTATAAAATTAAATTACATTTAAATCTCGTAAAATTTAAAAATAAAAAAATAAAAAATTTACTATTGAGCTAACGTCTTGTAAAACTTAAAAAGCAAAAGCTAATCTTAATATGAATTATTGGGACCCCTCTAAATAATTATTGATAACATATGTGTCATAAAGTCTTGCCCAAATAATAAAGTTGAAGTTCAAAAAAAATTTATATTTTACAAGTGACTGTGATGAATCAGTCGCGAACATAAAAATTTAATTACATCAAATTATTGCTCTATTGATGTGCATTAGTAGAAGATTTTAGCCTTATAAAAAACGTTTCAATGTCTGAAAGCAACTTATAAATTTAATTTAAAATGAAACTTAGTATCATCATTAAAGAAATTATAAATTTGAGTTCAATTTACACATGCATGATATTTGATGTAACAATTAAAAGTAAATATTTTAAAGCATGGATCTCAACTTACAAAACTATATAATTAATTTATTTTTTTAATAAAAAAACATTGATGATAAAGATCTCATCGTCAATGGAAGGTGCTGAGAAGGTGAACAAACATTATAATTCTTTTTTTTCTTTCAATCACTGAAAAAAGGACATGTTTTTATTGCAGATGTGAGGAGGACATGGATAGAATGAACTCGTGGAGGGAAGGACTACCCGTACGTACCTTAGCTAGCATATATTGACGAAAGGACATATTGTACTAATAATGTAAGGTCCCCTTTTAGTGATGGAGACCATAGCCAGCTAATATGTTTGGACCAAACTTAGCTTAAGGTCAGATCCCCAATAGGGCATTTGGGTCATAATTGTTGAAATTGTTCTATTTTTACTATCTCGACGTCGATGTTAATATATCGTAAAAAAATATGATGTGGTAAAATATTCTCTTATTATTATTTAAAGGTTTGGGAATCTGTTGCATACCTAAAATGTTAGTGGGAGATAAATTGAATAGTAGATCTTTTTTGTGTAAATTTGTGAGATTTTTTTATATAAAAAAAATGGGATTTAGGTTTTTGAAGAGAAACTGGGATGGGCAAAAGTGAAATGGAGGGTTGAATTGAAGTATCAAGAGGCAACATCATGTGGCAAGAAAGAGTTTGGAACCATCCTATCCCATTTTTCCCAAATCCCTAATTGACCACAAAATCCAATAATTGATGCAGACAAGATAATCTTGTTGCAAGGATTCATGGCTGGAACTCAATCTCATTGAATTTGAAAGATACTACTCATGCAAACAAAATCAAGAGGAGGAAAATTATTGTTATAATCTTGTATAAGATGATGTCTACAAGAGTTGACATATTATATGTCTAAAACTTAAAAACTTCGAATACGATGTTCGATCGCGATTTATGCTGATACGACTTGAAAATTAGGACGTGCAGCTATAATCACTTGCTTTTTGTCATAAACTTAATTGTTGAAAGTTAGAATTAAGTTCTACAATTAATCGATTCCGTCCAAAAATACTGATTCTTAGAGTCTTTTTCTTAAAATAACTCAATCGAAAAAATACAATACAATGAGATAAATAGAAGTCAAATAAATATTAATTTACTTTAATTTTATATTCAAAAGTTAGAATCGAATGTAAAATTATGATCATATAGTGAAAAAGCTTGTAACATAAACTCAATAGTAACTTTTTGATCAGTGACTGAAAACAGAGTTGGCTCTGTAAAGTCAAAATGCAGCCCATGTGAAAACGAAGGGGTGTAGTAGTATGCTATAGCGCAGTAGGCTGAAAACAGAGTTGACTACAAGAGCCCAATGCAAGCAAAGCTGAACTGGGCCAAGAGCCCAGTTTGGCTCAGTTAAGGAATAGGCCCAGCTGATAGCTCAACTGAAGGACTGCTTGGGATGGTCGATTTTATTTCAAATTAAATTTAGAATTTTAAACGAATTAAAATATCTAATTATAAGTATATGTAATTTAAAATAAGTAAATTATATATAAATAAATAATTCAATCATTAAAGATTCAAGTCCAAAATTTAATAATAAAATATACGAATTGTGCTTGATTAATGTCCATATTTTGCATAGACTTATAATATTGGCTAAAAAATAAGAGGAGCACGTGAAAGAAGAAAAAATACTAAAATAATTATGTATAATAATTTATTTATGAACCAATTTTTGAATAATATAAAATTAAAAAAGGTACTAATACTTCAAATATGATGCAAATTACTTTGTAAGTGTTTCATTGTACATACAACTCAAAAAGAAAAAATATATATTAAAATAATATTAGATCTTTTTTATTAGATTTTAGATAATTTATCTACTTGAATATAATATTAACTAATATAAATTCTAAAGGATATAGTATCGAATTCAAATATATGTATTGATAATCAACTAAGATTTGTACAACACAAATTTGTTTCAAATTTTAATTCATTGAAAATTCTGATTGAGCTGAATTTTATTTAAAAAAATATTTGTTTTCAATGTTTTTGAAATATTGGACAAAAGTATTTTAATAATTTTGGATAATAAAGCAAAATAATAATAATAATAATAATAATATCATCCCTTCAACCTTTGACTAGCAAACGCGTGACATCACCAGAATTCTTGTAAGAACTGCAGCGCCTAGTCAACGAGAGTTCCAAATCTCATTGGTTGAAAGAAACCAAATCTGCGTGGCGGCAATTAAGTCACTTCCTAAAGCCACGCGCACATCCCACGCGCCTCTCACTTCTGCCTTCAACTCTTCCTATCCCACTATCCAATCACAGCGAGCGTGTCCTTCCCTTCCCCTTCTCCCCAACCCGTGGACACCCAAGAATGCAGTCAATCACATTTACTTGAATCCTAACTTCGCCAAACTCTCTTCGATTTCACAACTGAGACATATCCAAGAGCTATCAATTGGAGTTTTTTTTGTTTTGTTTTTTGATAGTTTCTATCAGTAGGAGTTAGGGTTACGTATCAATATGAAGTTAGAGGAAGCGCGTTGCTTGTGGACGGTGCTAATTGTGGTCGCCGTGGCGGTGATTCCGGCGGCGCAGGGGTTGTGGTTGGACTTGCCAAGTTCGGGGACGAAGTGCGTCTCGGAAGAATTACAAAGCAACGTCGTCGTTTTGACTGATTACTACGCCTTCATCGGCGAGGATTACGATGTGAATAGTACCATCATTCCGACCATGTCCGTTAAGGTTAGACATCTTGCTGCCTTTTGTACGATCCCCTGTTCAAGTTCCCAACTTCCCAACTTGTTTGATGAGTAATTTTTAATATTTATTATTTAATTAACACAAGTAAATAAATAGAATGATACGATATAATTGTAAAAGGGCAAAAAAGAAACGGAAAGAAAAACTGGGAAGTACTGCACGTTTGATTGATTTTCAATCACCTGACATCTATTAGGAACATATTGAAATTTTGATCTGCATTGAATTTAGTAACTGTTGGTTTTGTAGTGAATGGTAAATTCAATTGTTTGTTGCCAGAGAACTTTGAGGTTAATGTTGTTTGATCTTTTTAATGTTGGATGTTGTTTTTGTTAACACTTAGGTTGCTGCCTCTAGTTAGATACAGTGCAAATGGATTTTCTGATATTCAAATGACTTATTGTGAGAAGTTAATTGAATAATTTTGCAGTGCAGCAATTTGTTTTCAGTGTGTTTTTTTGGGGCTATTTTAAACCTTTATGAGGAATTACTTATGACAATGACTAAGACAACAAGCACAACGCATTAGCTATGCATAATTTCTAGGAAAATTAATACATATAAAAAAGAAAAATCATTAGCTATGGATTCATGGTAGGTTAGTTATAATATCATATGTTTCAAATTCGGCTATGGTTAATTTCATAGCTAAGAAAT
>JACGDI010005455.1:769533-779540 GCA_014898725.1 Jacaranda copaia | reverse complement strand
AACTTATTAAATACATAATATATTCTGTAAATTTTTATTTTAGTGCCTTACTTCAAAATGGGGAGCGCCTATCACCTCGTGCACTAGAGGTTTTGTCACCTTGCACCGCCTTTCGCATTTAACAACTATGGTGATAGTGAAGCAACGATTATCATCTATTTTATAAAGTTTGTTTATTAAGATAAAATTAATGTACTCATCCTCAGGTAGAGGGACTTGGTCTGTGCTCCTTTCAATATCATTACCATAGTGTACCACAATTTTGGTTATATGGTTATTTGTGTCTTTTCCACCATGTATTACATTTCAAGTTGCATAATAGTGTTCAGGAGGTTGAAAGGCTCATCTGATCAATCAGCAAGTATTTTGGACTTCTAGACAAGGTCTTGAGAAAATTAATATTTTTTATTCCTCAACTTAACAGACTACATAACTTTCATTTGTTGTAAGAATCAAAGAATTCATCAAGTGCATGCCCCTTCTTCAAATACAGAAAAACTGAAGAAATGATAGTCGGTTTGGAGCACTCCAGACGCTGAGTTTTACTGCAAAATACTTTTGACTAAGCATCCTGAACTTAATGCTTTCAAATCCTATTACATTCTTGGACTATCGTCATGTCTAGCTTGGGAAGAATCACATGGCAAGTGGGCACTCAGTTGCCTCGATTCACTTGGATAACCACTTCTTGTTTAGGGTTGTATTTGTGTGGAGGCATTTTGACCACTTGTTATCTAATCACCACCCTGCTAAACTATGAGTGTCTAATTTTCATTTGTGAGTTACATTTATTAAACATGTGGTTATCATGTACAAGAAGCTTATTTGTTTAAAGTTATTATTCTATTGACTTCGAGATTGGGAAAAACAACTCTTCCTTAATCTGTCTTTCTGTCTTAAAGACTTCAACTGGAAGATGACGCCTTTTACTTTTTTTAGGTTACATCACCGTATGGAAACAATCTCCATCATCAAGAAAAAGTTTCGCATGGTCAGTTTGCATTTACAACAACTGAGAGCGGCAGCTACTTGGCATGCTTTGGGGTGGATGGTGATGGTAATGGTGGTAAAAAGGTGACTGTTGGTATTGACTGGAAAACCGGAATTGCTGCAAAAGATTGGGACTCAGTTGCGAAGAAGGAAAATATTCAGGTAATTTTATGGACTTCTCCTATATGGGATCATCTCTCTCTATATATCTCTTATGTTGTTTGCGAATTGTACTCACTGTAGGGACTTGAACTGGAGCTGAAAAAGCTTGAAGAGGCTGTGGAAGCAATCCATCAGAATCTAAATTATCTGATAAATAGGTAAAATTCAGGTCCAATTACTCAGTGGATCCTTTTTCTTTTGCTTTCTTTAAATTATTATAATGCCCCAGATAGCTTTATCTGTATTTCTTTTTCTTTTGCACATAAGGTGCCGTGTGATTTCAAGATTCTCTTTTGATTTCCTCTTTTCTAAACTATTTTGAAGTAAAAACTTTCTGGTCTGATTGGGAACTAAAATATATGTTAATCGCTTGCTTAGGACAGTGTTTCCATTTTTCATGTCGGCTTGGACTATGTAGGACAAAATTGTACTAAACTATGTTCTGTTCTTACAGGGAATCCGAGATGAGGGAGGTTAGCGAGACGACAAATTCTAGAGTGGCGTGGTATAGTGTAATGTCCCTCGGCATCTGCATCACTGTTTCAGTTTCCCAGTTGTGGTATTTGAGGCGGTACTTTCAGAAGAAAAAACTCATCTAGACCCTTAGATTAGTTAGCACTTAGTAACCATTTTTTCATCTTATAGAAAGTAAATGCCTTAACAAATTTTGAAGAAAACAGGCTTCTCTATCCTTATTATGGCACACAGCAAACTCTCTCCTTCAATTCGCTTTCAAATATTATTTAGTATTGAAAAGGGCTAAAGGAGTTTATGGGCTGAAACAATGTCTTTTATGTAAGGCCTTTGGTTTCTGAGGATAAATTAATTTAATTTCTAGTGATGATTTTTAGTTCTCCCTTGTATTTTTTCTATGCTGATGTGTGTATAAATATTACCCAAGATTAGATCTAAGGGTCATGGATATTTCTTGTGTTTTCCATAGCTCATAAACAAGAGTAATTTTTAAAGCAAAAATACGGGTTAGGATCGATGGAGTCAGAAATGGTCAGCCCAGTAAAAATCCTTTAATGTTCAAATCAATTCCGAATAATTGTAGACAATATAAAGTGTACAAAAATAATTATAAATGAATTGAGACGATGCACCTATAATAAGGATTAAGGGTGTGCTAATAAATTGATAACAAATACAGCGTATGATAATAAAATGAACCCTCACACATAATAACAAAACCCTTAAATCTTAACTATAGAAATACCCACCGAATTAACGACAATCGCACATCTAATCATATTTTGACTCAACCATTCCGTACGAGGTTCTCAAAGCAAATTCTCCTTACATACCTTTCATGTTTCCGAGTTTGAGATTCGTTTTCTTGTTACTTTCTGAGTAGATCCCCAAATCTCAATTCAGACCGCATAGGTTAATATTTAAGAATTATGATTGGTAGAAATTTTGGGATTGAGCTCATGAGTTAGGCAGTGAAGAAAGACATTCTGAAAATGACATATCATTTTCAGCGCACTTAGTTTGATCATTAAAACTTTTATGTCATTAATCTTGAATTAGGTCTGCTGATCTTATCTCCATTGATTAATGGATTCATTTTCATGCCCCATAAAGCGTCCAATTATTTTCTTTTTAAATTTTTTTTTATTTGCACTTCAAAGACCTTTTTGGCCACCAATGTATCTTATGCATGAATATTTGGTGAATCGATAGTGGATAGTGGGAGGTGTTTTTCTTTCTTCTTCTTCTTCTTTGATATGTGGCCGAGGCAAAACAATGAAAAATAGAAGTAATTTAATATTTAATATTTTTTAGAATTTAAATTTAATGTATAATTTTATATTTTTATAATATATGTACCCAATTCATAATACTGGTTTCTACAATTCTAATCCGAGTTCTTGAACTTGATGCAAAGTTGTAACTAATTTGTAGAAATTTAACACTCCCAAATTGTGACGTGGATTGTTTCATGAATTTTATTAGTTCGGAATAGAATTTTTCGGGCTTCAAAAATTAATTAGTTCATTTTTACTATAAATAATCTCATAAACATCATTTCAGAAGCGTTTTTTCAGTATTCTCGACTTTTATTCTATGTTCCATTATTACCAAGCCCAACACTCATTTGACTATAATAGAATTTTTGTTGGGTTTCTCGATAACTCGGCCACTTGATATATCCGAGGAGCAGGTTTTATAAGGAGACTCGTTTTACGATCAAGTTGATTAGATTAAAAGAGAAATTTTATGACTCACTTCATAAAAAGAATAAATAAAAAAAATATTCATGCAATAATTGAATATGACATTTGAAATTTTTAAATTACTACACAAAATTTTTGAAAAGAAATAAAAAAAGAATGTCGGAAGAATTGTTTGAGAACATTGTATCAAAGTACAATTAGTCAGCTCAAGACATGAATTTGCGACGGATAATATTCTGTCCAAATCAGTTTTCCATTTGAGTAGAAGAGAATTTCTTCTGCAAAACATCGTACTAAATTATTCTAAACATTCTTGGGAAAGTCACCGTATATTAGCATTTACTTTTCAATATGGATGACACGACACTAGAAATATTTAACTTGAAATATTTCATCCGTACGGCTCAAACTTTTATAAAGTTACTTGCCCCGTTTAATTTTGTTTTTTGGAATCATTTTTTTTTAATTAATTATGAGCATAATTTTGAAAAATAAAATATAGTTTGAATGTTCTGTGAAAATGAAATAATTGTGTAAGATTGAAAATAAATTATATTTAAATATTAATGTATTTTTATAAGAAAATAAAGTGTGATAAGAGGGAGAGGGTGTGTGTCTAAAAGTGTGTTTGAAAAATATGATGAGAATGAATCTGTCTGTGAAAATAACAGAGGAGTTGATAGATTTTTATTTTTATTTTAAGGAGAAAATGAAAAGGGATTTTGAAAACAAAACCAAATGGGTACTTGATCTTCCATTTGTTGGAATTAAGCGGCCGTTTGGATATGTTTTCTAAAGGTATTTTCATTTTCTGGTGACAAAAAAAATTGTGAAAAATTAGTTATATATGTGTTTTTTGAAAATGAAATATTGTTTGGAGTTCTGTTTAAAATATAATAATTATGTAGGGTTGAAGATCAGTTGTATTTGAAAAATATAATGTTTTGTAATATGTTATGTAAATATGAGTAGAAGAAAATGGAAAATTAAAAAGAACAGAAAATTTTATAGTGTATTTGAAAAAATATACTGAAAATGAAAAAATATATAAAAATAGAGAAAAAATTAATACCATTCTGTTTTCACTTTTAGGAGAAAATCAAAAGAAACTTTGAAAACAAAAACAAACGGGCACTAAGCCAATTGTTTTGTCAAATTCTTGTCATCAATCATTGTAAATGTAGTAAAACTATAGCATTGAGGGATTAATATTTAGTTCTCTCAATAATCATAGATTGTGATGAAGTTATTTGTTAGAATTGTCTATTTGAAGTCCTTCAAATTAGATGTTTTCGATTAAATACTACATTGAGTCTAAAATTGAAATCATAAAGAAGGATCAAGAAAGTTGAGAGGTACACAAACAAAACTTTTTAAAACTTAAGTCAACCAATGAATAAAGAGACACACAAGTTGAATAGTATAAAATTGGTAATTACTAATAATCAAATGCGCTTTTTTATCTCATTATAATCAGAATATTTATTATAGAAACTATGATTGTGGTACTTTTCTATTAATAGTAAAAAGAATCTCGCTCTGTATTCTTGATTAATATTGAGAATTATAAATGTCTATTGAGTTAAGAACTTGTCATATTCGAATAATCCGACGCATGCTGAAAAACAATTGGGTATAGATATATGATACTTTTCTTTGCTAGTGCAGAGAGCATATATTACATAATTTGGTAGAAAAGGAAAAAAGAAAGAAAACAAATTGAACCACATCTATAAATTTTCTAGTGGCTTTCTACTTAGGGTCAATTTGTTTATGTTTTTAAATTTATTTTCAACTATTTTTACTATTTATAAATAAACTATTAACAACTTGTTAATTTTTATCAAAATCTCAACTCATTTTTTGCTGCTAACAAATTCCTCAATAATTTACAGATCTTCTTCCAATAATTTATATATCTTTTCTCTATATTTTCATTACTATTATCCAAATAAAATTTATTTTCAATTTAATTTTTTTAACTAATTTTTCAAATTTTGAAAAAATTGAAAATAAAAACATAAGTGGGAAATATTCTTTTCACAAACTTGGACTGAGTTGATGAGATGAAAGCAATTAGATGCTGGTCGAGTCAAATCAAGTCTAAAGCTAGAAGAATGAATTCTTTAAAGTACAAAAAATACAAGTGAAAAACTTCTTATATTCAATTGACTGCAAATCCAAAAGAAAAAAAAATTAAAAATGTAGATCTAATCAGATTGATCTAAAAAAAATTGTATTTGTACTAAGATATTTGGATATTTTTTCTTTATATAATTTTGATATATGTCCGAGGCGAAAAATAGAAGTAATTTATTGTTTAATATTTTTTAGAATTTAAATTAATGTATATATTTTATACTTTTAATAAAATAATTAAGCTAGATATTTTTATGATATATGTACCCAATTTTTACAATTCTAATTTGAGTTCTTGAACTTAATGCAGAGTTGTAAGGGATTGTTTGTTTATGAATTGGAGCATTTTGTTAAAATATTTTGGCAAAATAATTTTTGGGAAATAGAGTTGGGGAATGCGATTATTGTTTGTTTGTATTTTGGATGATAAGTAGATAATGAATATGGAGAAAATTGTTTGATTATTTGTGTTTTGAGAAGGGACAAAATGTCATATTAATAACTTTTTGTTGGGTTGATAGGGTAAAATTAATATTTTAAAATTATTCATGTATATGTATGTGTGTGTGTATATATATATTTATATTTTGAAAATTAAAAAATATTTTAACAATTTCCAAACAAACAATTCCTAAATAATTTGTCGAAGATTCCATCTAGAAATTTAACACTCCCAAATTGTCACATGGATTGTTTCATGAATTTTATTAGTTAGGAATAGAATTTTCCAAGCTATAGAATATATATCCACACAACATTAATCAGTCCACTTTTACTATAAATAATCTCATAAATATTATGTTGGAGGTATACTTTTAGTATTTTTCGACTCTTATTCTCTTCTTTTTCATTATCAAGCTCAGCACCAATTTGATCGTAATAGGGTTTCTGTCGGGTTCTCGATAATCCTACCACTTGGCGTATCTGAGAAGCAGGTTTTATAACAAGACTCACCTGACGTTAGAAAACGTTAAATTATTACACAAAATCTTAAAAAAAAAAGCAAAAGAAATGTCGGAAGAATAGTTTAAGAACATTGTATCAAATTATTGCGAACATTTTGGGGGAAGTTACTATACTAACATAAACTTTTCAATATGGATGACAAGACATTGAAATTATTTTAACTTAAAATGTTTCTTTATTACGTCTCAAACTTTGTAAAGTTACTTGATCTCCCACTTGTTGGAACTAAGTTAATTGGCTTGTCAAATTCAATAAAAATTGCTTAACAACTCACAAATCATTATAGATGCAATAAAACTATAGCATTGATGGATTAATATTTAGTTATCTCAATGATTCAAGTTAGTCCAAAAGTTGTTCACGAGAATTGTCTATTTGGAATCTTTCTTCTTAGATTGTTTTTGATTACATAGGATGTTGGGTCTAAATTTAAAATTGGGAAAAAGGATTAGGATAGTTTGGATGTATAAATAATTTTTTCTTGAAATTTAATTTAGTCAATGAATAAAGAGATAGATGTTAGTGTTTCACATCAGCGAAATAAATAAATTGCGGTCTTTATATATTACTCTTGAGTTAACTTTTGGAGTGAGTTAGGTCTAAGGTCTATCCCTTAACGTGATATTAGAGCCACCTATTTTCGATGCTGGTTACCCAGTGTTGTTGGATCACCTATTTTATGTTATTTCACGCTCCAAATGTTCATTTTTAGATATGTGTAGAGTGTGTAAGCGTCTCACGTTGATAAAATAAATAAGTTGTAGTATCTATATATGATTTCGAACAATTCCCACCTCTTAAACTAACTTTTAGGATGAGTTAGGCCAAAATTCACTTTTTAACAATAGATAAGTTGAATAGAGTAAAGGTGGTAATTAAATAATCAAATGCGCTCCTTTATCTCATTATGATTGGAATATTTATAATAGGAACTTTGACGTGGTCCTTCACTATTAATAGTACAAAAGAATCTCACTATATATTCTTGATTAATATTAAGGATCTTGAATGTCTATTGAATTAACAGTTAGTTCTATCTGAATAATCCGACGCATGCCGAAAAACAATTGGGTATAGATATATGACACTTTTCTTTTTGGTGCATAAAGCATATATTACATAGTTTGGTTTAAAAAAAAAAAGAGGAAAAAAATTGAACCACATCTATAAAATTTCTAGTGGCTTTCTACTTAGGGTCCATTTGTTTATGTTTTCAAACTTATTTTCACCTATTTTTACTATTTATAAATAAATTACCAATAATTTATTAATTTTTATCAAAATCCCAACTCATTTTTATCACAAACACATTACTCAATAATCTACATATTTTCTCTCTATATATATTTATTATTATTATCCAAATAAAATTCATTTTTAACTCAATTTTTTTAATTGATTTTTCAAATTTGAAAAATATTAAAAATAAAAATATAATTGGAAAATATTCTTTTTGCGAACTTGGACTAAGTTGATGAGATAAAAGTGATTAGATGCTCGTCGAGTCAAATCAAACACAAAGCTAGAAAGTACAAAAAAACAAGTGAACAATTTCTTATATTCAATTGATTATAAATCCAAAAGAAAAAAGTTAAAAAAGTGGATCTAATCAGATCGATCTAATAAATTAAAAAAAAAGTGTATATGTACTGAGATATTTGGACATGTTCATTCAATACTAAGAACATAAATAATTTTTTATACACATATCAATATTTATATTTATATATATTTATTTATTTATTGCTAATGTGATTAATCCCAATGTCAGAGACTTTTGCGATGGGAATTGTGGGGTGGGAATCCACCTAAATTCAGCGTTGGAAGCCACCAACTGCGCTTTCATCTTTGATTTGTCTCCCAAGTGCTCTATCGCCCCTACCTATACAGTACATACCCATCTTTTTTTATTTTACAAAATATTAATTGCAAGTCAAAAATAACTGTGGTAATCTCATTCACAAATTTTCACCACAATGTAAACCTCCAAACAATTTATTTTTTTAAAAAATATATAATATAATAATTCAATTCGTTTAACCGATCAATCTATATATAACCCCCCATGGAAAATATAACATGTTTGGATCAAAATTTCTTTTGAAGTAGCATTGGACAAATACCATTAAGAGAAAAGATTTTGGTATGATATTATAATGTTTCATTCCATATGAACTAAATATTAAAAAGAAGAATATCATATAAGTTTCGACCCAAAAATTCATAAGTATTCATTGGATATCTCTCTTGAGCAAATTAATCATAGTTCAATTTTAATATGCACTCAGTGGGTTTGGAGGTAATTCTCTCATCCAACTGGGTTGCAAGCCCGCCGCGCGACAAATGGTATCAAAGCCATTACCAACCAGAGTATTGGGAGCTAACTGTTATATGGGACAAAGTGCAATGTGTGTGGAAGCTACCTCTTGAACCTACAAGATAAATTGTTACGCATACGGCAACCGCCTCTTGATCATCCTGTAGGAGCCACCTCTAGAGTCCCTGGTGACTAATCTTGGATCTGTGCTACGCTACGACGAGGAGTAGCATTTTGAAGGAGGGGTGATTGTAATGCCCCATCCCACATGAATTAAATAACAAAAGAAAGAGTGTTGTATAAACTTTGGCCAAAGAACTCATGTACATCTATTGAATATTTCTTTTAGACAAGTTAATTGTAGCCCAATTTTAATATGCATTCGGTGGGTTTAAAAGTAATTCTTATGTCCAACGGGCTTGCGAATCAGAATGCGACAAATAGATAAATTGGAGATACAACAATGAACAATAATTGAGAATCAAACCTAGCTAATACAACAATGGAAAATTTCTACGTTCACGTTTAAAGATATATTACAATGTTGGTCAATCATTCATTAAAAAATAAAAATAAAAATAAAAGTTAATTTGGAATGATGAGTATAAACTAAATGGCTCCTCCACATATGGGGGCTGAAAAATCTAATAGTAAAGATTATGAACATGATTAACTTAATTGTGAAGTAAACATTTGTGACATCAACAATTATTTTCTTTTATCAATCATGATTATCCTTAGGACTCAAATAACCCTAATAATATTCCATTCTCCATCATGCATCATGGACATACTTGAGACCTAACCCATGGCATGGTTGCTCAAAACCAACATAAAAAATATAGCATAAAATGGAAATTAAAATTTTGAAGTCAATGGATGTTGACTTCTAGGATTAGTTCGGTGCATTTTGGTGTAGATCAGTAACTGGACCTGTAATATGAGTGTATGTGATAGAACGGAAGCGATAAAATTTGAAAAAATATTAATTAAAGAACTTGTATCTTCATAACAACAAATAACTAATCCTTAAAGATGTAAAAATACAATGATGTTATCTAACAAAGATAACAATGGCATGAAAAGTTCTTTACTATGTTCTATTTAAACGAGTAGTCAAAAATTACTAAATCATTTTAAATTTTTCAAAAATTTGTCCCTAAAAGACTATATAACATAGTAGAATGCCAAACTCAAAAAAACAACCACAACCAAAAATGACACAAGTGAGGGTTGGGGTTGGGGGGGGGGGG
>JACGDI010005455.1:745361-759773 GCA_014898725.1 Jacaranda copaia | reverse complement strand
AAAGCTGTAAATCATTTATATAGAATTACCCAACTCCTTATGATGGGAAAATGTGATACTTTCCTTAAGTGGATTATTAATTTAGTGAAAGTGTCCTAATAAAGAAGAAAGAATCATTAACATAATGCTTCCTTGAAAGAGACATATTCCGGGCCGTTGGAAAATTAGTCTAATTTGTCCAACGGCTCTCATAATCAAATCATTCGTACATAATTAGAGCATAAGATCTTATGTACAATAAAGTCTTCATATTAGTTTGTATTTACATGGTATTGTGAACTATAGAGCCCATTGAAAATGATTATATCCCAAATTTGGGGACCATTCCCAGGCAAATAAGTATACTGCATGTTGAACCATTGGTTAATTGGCAAGGTAATATTTTCTTTATATCGGCATATATAAAGTTTAGAGGTGAAATTTTAATGAATTTTTAGTTGAACGACGTCGTTCTTATTTCTGTGTGTGTATAATTTAGGGTCAAATGAACTGTTGGTATGTCGGAATTTTTCGTATATAAGTATGAAAAAGAAGAGGAAATGTAGGCAAGGTTGGGGATAGTGAGGTGAAAGTAGTCATATTAAGAAGCCCCCATGGCAAGTAGTCATCGCTTCTTTCCCATGGGGAGATAGGATACTCACGAATTTGATTAAAAATTTAATAAATTCATAAAAAATTTTAAAAATAAAAAAAAAAGGTACTAGAGTTTTCAATAATTTAAATAACTTCTAAAGCTAAAAGATTGTCAAATATAAATACACAACACACGATATTTAATTATGTTTTATCATAAAATATTAAAAAATAAATAATACATAAACATAAATTTCAAAAAAAGCATAACAATTTGTCAATTCCTTCAAAGACGTGGGGGTGCCACGAACGCTAGAAAATTGGAATGCAAAGGATGAAATAAAATGAACAAAAATAAAGTTTGACATATATATAAAGAAATAATAATAATAATTTAATTATTTAAACGAGTAGCATATATCCACGGGAATAGGAATTGTGATCCTCGCCCCCACTCTATCCTCACGTTTTATTAATTAATTGGTGCATTTTTATAATTATTTGTAGTGTTTTTTCATAAAAATATGATATGCTCAACAATTTTTTGTGTAAGTGTGAAGTCGATATTATTCGATTAATCAACAATTCAATAATTACACAATTTGACAATTATAAAAAAATTAATTACAAAATAAATATTATGTGAATAATTAAGATTAAAAGATCTCAATGAAGTTATACCTCCATTGTATTACACTTTTCCATATCCACTACACTACCTATATGAACCAAAGGAAATCATCGTGTAATAATTATTATTGCAAAATATCTATACCCCTTTTTAAATTTGCATTTAGGACCAAATCCTTAAAGCAGATCATTGTCATTTTATTACAGATTACAAAGTTAATATGGGCGTTACACGAATGATTTAAAGTCTGAAAATATTATTCAGACATCAGATAATTTATTTATTATTATGAATATTTATTATGTAAATCAAATTATTAAGAAAATAACAATATATTCTGGTTTTTTATATATATTGTCACAAAATATATATTTTTTCAAAGGTTGCATACAACTAAAATAGTCATGCCAAAATATTGCTAAAAAAAAAAAAACTCAACATGTTTTAGGCAAATTACAAATTGTGGTGTTAATAAAATTCTTTAAATTTTAAGGAATTTGATTTTTATGTTCCACATAGAGTAATGTTTAAGGTGTACTATTTATTTATTTGCAAATGTGGTGATTTTAATTTTTAGAATAATTAAATCATTTTTTTTTATTTTTCACTTTAATTTTCTCAAATTCATAGTCCTAAATCCTAATCCAGATTTATATTATTTCCACATGATTTGATTTTATTTATTTTTTAAGACAAGAGGATTATCCATAATTTGATTTGAGTACTCTTGTAACCTTAAATTTACCATAATTTAAGATCATGACTGGTGCAATTGAAATTATTTTAGCCCTCATGTCGCCTCGCTAGATTCATAGGCCCACGCAATCGGGCTCGACAATGATTTGATTTTAAATTGACACGTAGGTCATTCAATATATGCATATATATTGCTTTAGATAGATCTTGTTATGAAAAATAAAATAGATGATGCATTAACTCTTAATAATATCATTGTTCCTTTAATATATACATCGACGTATTATATTTAAAGTAATTTATTTTATCTTTACAACAAATATGATATTTTTGTTTGTACAAGATAATTTGAGTAAATAATATTAAATTCTAAAAGTAAATTTCTTAAATGCTCTATTTTCATTTTTCACTTGTTTCGTTTCATTTGCTCAATTAGAATAACAGAATTAACCTCTTGACTAAAATATCGAAGTTTGATCCCTCTCTTTTAAACCTCAAAATCAAAATAGAAGTTATTATATTTTCTTAGGAAAAATATTAATTTATAAAGTGTGGACATAACTCCACAAAAAAATAAAAGAATGAAGTCAAAATAAGTCAACTATATGCTTCTCAAATTCAAAGTTATTTTTAATTGAGAAACAATAAGAATTATGGAGGGAAATTTTGGCAATCTTGACCAGATTCCAAAATTACAATCCCACCCCCCGGATAATGACAAATTGAAAAGAATACCAAAATAAATATAGAGCCTTCTCTCCCAAATTCCAAATACACTTTAAAAAATTAAACCCTGTCTGGTTAGTCTCTCTCTCTCTCTCTAAACTGTCTATGCAGGAGCTATAGAATATAGATACAGCTCATCTGTACGTATCACCCCGGTTACGTTTTTCTTCGCATACTTTTGTTGCGCCATTGGTGAGATTTCTATTCGTTTATCCTAATTTATGTTGTTTTTGCTGCATTTATTTTATAAATTTGTATAATGAATGGGTTTTATTTTTACTTTTTCTCATTTGGGTTTTCGTTTCTGTTGTGTTTGTTTCTTCGGCAGGATTTGACACATACGTAGGTTAGGATGGCAGAAGGGAGTGGAGAAGTTGAAGATGAGTTGATTGATCTGAACAAAGAACCCTTTGAGAGGAAAAGAAAAAGGGTTGAGAAGAATAATTCAACTGATAAGGGGAATGAGGGTTCTGATAGTTTACCTAAAAGCGGTAGGGTTCTGCGGTCAAGGACAGTGGCTATGAGTGATGGCGAAAAGCAAGTGATTAAGATGGAAATAGTAAAGATGAGGGATAAGGAGGAAGGTCAGGTGACAGGGATGGAGGATAAGGATGAAGGTCAGATGCCTGTTTTGCATAAAAGGAAAAAGATGAAGGGTAGGAGGGGGAGGCCCCCCAAAACGGAAGGTAAACGTGAGGTTTCCTCTTTGAGTCATCAGAAGAAGAGGCGGGGGAGGCCGCCAAAAACAGAAGGCAAAGGTGAAGTTTCCTCTTTGAGCTATAGGAAGAAAGATGTTAAGGTAGTGGACCAGAAGAGGGTTGATGAGAGCAGTAATGGGGTTGGTCGAGGTCGAGGAAGATTTAAAGTGAAGAGAAAGAGGGGAAGGCCTCGCAAAGTGGGGAATGTGAATATGGAGTTGGTGATTAAGGAGAAAAATGTTAAGAGAAATAGAAACCGTAAAAAATCTGCAAATGGGGGTCCAGTAAAGAGGTTAAAGGCTGATAGAAATGATCTGGAGAATGGTTTTGTGAGGCAGGAAAAGGTGATGGCGGAGTGTGCTGAAGGACAGGAACTGGGGCTTAGGGAACAGAAGCAGTTAGTGAGAGATCAAATAGTTTCTATGCTTAAGAAGGCTGGATGGACTATTGAGTACAGGCTGAGGCAGTCCAAAGATTACCAGGATGCTGTTTATGTTGATCGTGAGGGAAGAACTCACTGGTCATGTACGTTGGCTTACAGAAAGCTTAAGGAGAAGATTGATGAGGGAAAAGCAGATGGTATAGATGTTGCGGCATTTAGTCCTATACCAGAGGAGACATTCAGCATGCTGTTCAGAAACACTGAGAAAGGCAGGAAAGCAGGTAAAAGGAAGAATGGTGCAGGAAAATTTATGAAAAGAACGATGAAGAAGGAATCATCTAAAAGTAAATCACTAGATGGAAGGACTAAATCAAGATTGAAACAGGGCAAACAGCGAACTTTGTTGGCTCGAAGACCCAGGGATGAGTCTGATAATGACAACTATGAATTATATGAGGGAAAGCGTTCTTTGCTCTCGTGGATGATTGATTTGGGGACTGTTCCTTTTGGTGGGAAGGTGAAGTATAAGAGAGGAAGGACTAAAAAGATACTGCTTGAGGGGAGGATTATGAGGGAAGGAATCTGTTGTGATTGTTGTAATATAACTCACACAGTTTGGGGTTTTGAGTCTCATGCTAAAAGTACACTTGGACAGCCGTATCAAAATATATATCTGGATTCAGGAAATTCTCTTTTTCAATGCCTAGTAGATTCCTGGAAGAAACATGTGGAAACTGATAACATTGGATTTGTTTGCGTGGACGTGGAAGGCGATGATCCCAATGATGACACGTGTAACGTGTGTGGTGATGGTGGTGACTTGATCTGTTGTGATAGTTGTCCGTCGACTTTCCATAATGGCTGCTTACATATTAATGTATGAATGAATGCCTGATCCCCTTTACTCCCTTTCTTGTCTTTTCCAATGCCTTTATCTTTTTGCCATTAATTTTTTAAAACTATTTTGAATATCTGCTTGGACAATTATGCTTGATTTCATATGCGCTTTTACAATTGCTACGCTCAACATTCCGAAGTTCTAACCATTGAAGTATTTCCAGTGGGCCCAAAGCTTGTGTTTATAGTTCTGTGATTTTCATTCTTGGCAGTCAAGCCACTATAGAAGCACTCACATGCATTGTTTAGGGTTTCCTCCGAACGTGCTATTTGCATTTATCATTCATTGTTGTCGGAAATTAATTGTGCAATTGCTTGTCATGATTTAGATGATTCTCAGAGAAAGTTGCTCTTAGGAGATGAATGGATATAGTCTTCAGTCTGACACGTATTGGGATATTATAACTGTTCCAAAATTCAAGTGATACACATACTTGTAAATTCTGTGGTGCAGGTTCCTTCAGGAGACTGGCACTGCATTTATTGTTCGTGCAAATTCTGTGGAATGGCCAGTGGAAGTACCTCGACTAATGATGGTGAAAGTGACTCATCATCTGAGTTGTTCACATGCCGGTTGTGTGAGGAAAAATGTAATCTTCAATCTTTATGCCTTTATGTTGTCAGATGGTCCCCAAATTTAAGATCTCCTTGTTTATAAATCATATAATAGGTACTGTTGCACTGACTGTTCACAATTTTTTTCCTTTTGCAGTTCACGTGGATTGCATTAAAGGAATTGTTGCTGAAGATTTTGACGATGAGAATCCATCCTTTTGTGGGGAGGAATGCTTAAAGGTATTCTGCTGGCTATATGATGCTATTGTTTCCTTCTTACGGAGAATATACTCGACCTGTCACATTGCTGCTTTAACAGCAGTAATCTCTTTTATGAATGCCAACACACTGTTGTGTCGATCTGTAATGCAAGGTTGTTACTGGTATATGCCTATTTCTGATACTTGGCAGTGTTAACACTGCTAAAAACAAAGAGATTGGGTTAATGTGTATCTTACCCTGGTTTGTAAGCCACAAGTTTTCGTGGGATGAGGAGCTTTATGATTTAGCCATCCCTTGTCCTAGGAACTCAGCAGACTTTGTGCAACCATTTAGCCAGAAGAGAACGATTAGAAGAGAAATAAATTGGTCTTCATTTTTTTTCCATTCTGATCATCTTGCATATATTTCTCAAAATCTCACCTTCCTTGGAGCTCTCCACAAAGTCATTTTGGTGGCTAACCAGATTATGTATCGCTTGTCTGGAACGTGCACCGTGGATTATGCATTGATACTTCAACTGAAAATGAAGATACCTTTTTCTGCTTCCTGCATCTCCTGACTTAGCATTTCCTTTCCTGATACTTCTTATCAGTCAAGTTTCTAGGTTAATGCCATTTGTTTCATCTTGATATGATTTGAGATTAGTCCTGTCCAGGTTTTGTATGCTTGGCAATACATACCCACTATTTTGGTTCCATTTTCCTTTGGTTCAAGTGGGCTATCTTTTACAGTTATTGTCATTTGGGACATCTGTACCCTGCATCAGGGATGATATGTAGCTTATTTGTTATATTGTTCTGGAATTCAAAATCCCAATTAATTTAGTGGCCTCTGAGATACTTCCATTCTAACATTTTTAATTTATTATGACGCTGATATATCTAGTATCTTTTATCCACAGATTTTTGAGCAGTTACAGGTTCTTCTTGGGGTTAGACATGAACTAGAAGAGGGGTTTTCCTATACTATTCTTCAGTATCGTGGAATTAGTGGTGATGGTGGTGATGGATCTCTTAATGATGATGACTCAAAGGTGGAAAGCAATTCCAAGTTAGCTGTTGCTTTCACTGTTATGGATGAATGCTTTGAACCTATCATAGATGAACGGAGTGGAACCAATATGATTCACAATGTTGTCTATAGTTGTGGGTAAGCACTTCTGCTCTTATAAGATTATGCTTGCTAAGGTCAGATATTACAAAAGATAATTGCACCCTTGCTTAAGCGGTAAAGAGCCTGTCTATTAGCAATAATAAGAAGATATTTCGATTCTCCTAATCTGACCAATATTTTGCCTATTGCCCTTTAAAGGTGAAAGAGTAGTGTACTATTTGCTTTTGGTTACTGTAAGGATGAACTGATCTTTCATTCTTCTATTCCAAATTCTTGTTCCTAGGTCAAATATTAGACGCTTGAACTATGATGGATTTTATACCATTATTCTAGAGAAGGGCGATGAACTTGTCTCAGCAGCATCTATAAGGTATCTACTTTTGATTTTGTTCCAGATACAAAACTGTGCATTAACTTTAAGGTCTTTTTTTTGGTTGGTTTTATCCTTATCTCTAGTTCGTTGGTATTGTTCTTTGTTGGCCACATGTTCCATATGTACCTCACTAAGAATTGAGTTTTGGGATGACTGCAGTTGGACATTTCTTGAATGAGTGAACTTTGTGTAAATATATGTGCTGCAAGATTGCTTCAAGTAACATAAATCAGAATCTCACTTGAAGGATTTGTAACTTTCAGTGATAATCTGATTTCTTTTGTTTTCTTTTTTCGTACCTGGCAGCCTAGGCTTTTTTAGTAATAACCATTATTATCATTTAAAATCTTTCTACATTCAGTCCTGAACTGAAATTTGTTAATCTGATGTTTTCTGTCCAATTCAAATCTTCTATGACTTCTTGATGCGGATCTTCAAATTTGATACATTTATATTATTTGTGTGAATGACGAATACCAAAAGGTCAGACCTGTATTCAACAATGGACGCTCTATTTAACTTTTGTCCCAATAAATAGATTCTTTTCTGTTGACTTCTTGATGCAGATCTTTACTTTTGAATACATTTATACTATTTTTATGAAGAATACTAGAGGTCAGAACCTGTATTCAACAATAGATATTTGCTATTTAACCTTTGTGCCAACAAATGGATTGTTTTCTGTCTAGAGTTGCTTGTGACATATTCTTTCCCTCATGAGACAGTTTGAAGATATGATAATATTCAGAGATCCTGAACAGATTGTGTATTTATGCAATGACAAATTCTTTTCCATGATCTCTGAAAAATAGAATCCATGGGAGTAAGTTAGCAGAGATGCCTTTTATTGGAACTCGATTTATGTACCGTCGCCAAGGGATGTGCAGCCGACTTTTAAATGCTACCGAAACGGTATGCTTTTCTTTCTTCAGAAGGTGGATATTTGAGTTTTGCATTTTTTGTTAGTCAGGCAAGGATCCCTTCCCCCACACAAAACGACCAACCCCCTGCTGTGTTCTATATTCTCATGTATATATTTCTTCTCAGATTCTCTACTCACTTGGTGTTGAAAAACTGGTAATACCTGCAATATCTGAACTCAATGAAACATGGACAAAAATATTTGGTTTTTTTACCCTTGAAGAATCAAAACGGGAAGAAATGAGGTACATGAGCATGATTGTGTTCCCTGGGATAGACATGTTGGAGAAACCTCTAGTTGGGCATCATATTCCCAAAAGGCAAAAGGATTCTGCAGGTATTTCATGTTTATGTTGTTGTGCCCCTCAACCCCCACCCCTGAACAAAATCTCCAGAGAACATTGTTGTCATCATTCTTAATTTCTTGCAAATTGTTGTAATTGTAGTTACAGAGCGCACTGAGGTTAGAGATGAGCATCAGAATATGGAAGAAAATCCTGCATCTGCTTCCAGTACTTGCTCCGATGTCAACATACAAGATGTTGAAGAAGCTGCTGCGGAGTCCAATGAAGTTCAAACCCCCCATCAAAATACTCAAGAGGAGCAGAGTAAGGATACTGTTGGTCCTGCTGCACCCAATGTCGATATTTCGCCTGAGGTTGACATCCATACTAATGACAAAGAAGCTGCTGCTGGATCTGTTTTGAGCGAGGCAGATACTGATGTTAGGGCAGTTAATGCTGACGAGTCTTGTGACAGTAGTATTCGTCTCAATGATCTTAATACATCTGAAGATAAAAACCTTAAAGCTGACACCTGTGCTGATTGCAATATTGAGGCACAAAAATCAACCGAGGAATCTACTTGTCCAAATGGGATTTTACCTGATAATGGAGAAATTGTGTATTGAATCAATGACTGATATTCTGGAGGGTAACTTGAAGGAAGGAAGAATAACCAAGAAGTGGACGAGTGGGCTGCCTGTAAGTGGAAGCTTACCTTCTTCAAGATCCCTTTAATTTTATAGGGGAGTTCTACCCAAATGGAAATATGAATTTGTTTTTCCTTCTGTTCATTTTGGATGAGATGTCTATGATGAACTTGTATAGAACATTAATCATCTTTTTTGAATGTACATCCTTTTCAAATGGTAGCTAGCTCAACTTGGTTGTTGCTTAAAGTTTTGTCATAGTTGCAGAACTTGCCTCTTCTCCCTTCCCCACTTCCCCTCAATCCTCAAACCCCTTGAAGCTCCATTTCTTCATCCTATTTCTCCAATCTATACATTTTTTCAATATTTTTGAGTAGCGCGGGCTGAGGCTAAGATAATTCAAACGGAAGATTCGTGTCAAGTGCTCCTGGACATCATTCAAGGCACAATAGCATGGCGTTGCATTATGCGCTTGTAGAATTCAGAAGTGTTGGTTGAAGGTATTTCTTCCTTTGGTAATGTTTGCATTAATTATAATTATGGCGCTTGTAGAATTCAGAAGTGTTGGTTGAAGGTATTTCTTCCTTTGGTAAGGTTTGCATTAATTATAATTATGGCCCAAACAAAATCGAGGGCTGACCAACTCTCTTCGGAGTTTGTTTTGGGCTTTTCCCACATTCGGGCAATAATGCTGGGATTCCGACATTTCACTTTGACAGCAGGCCGAATACGGTCCGGATTAGAATCTGGTTTGCTCCCAAAATTTAATTTATGGGCTCCGGATTGTGTAGAAAGATGGGCTGGAGTTACACTGGTGACAGGCCCAGCCCAAGTTGATGTTTGGCATCCAAACGCGTCAGAGTTTGATTTCCAATTGGATTATCTACACCCGACCCAAATATATTTGGATCTTTTCAAATGATATAGGATGTAAACTGCTGAAAAATTTTAAATTTTGAACGGAGATACCGATCATTTATTTGTGAATATATCAATTTTCAAATAAATATGTTATCATAGCATATGAAATATTATCTTATTTTTCAAATACGATATGAATTATGATAATATATATTATTTATGAGAAGTAACGTCAACCAACAAATATCGATTAATTGAATATCATAGTTGTGCTTCATGCTTGCAATGTTGAACAAGAGGATTTTAACATAAAAGTGCCAATGTTTTTTGTAAAAAAAGTTAAAATTTAAATATTTTCATAAAAATTGCAATAAGTTACATGGTATTATGATGTAATTTCTTGAAACTAATGGAATATTATATGAATAAGGTAAAGATTAAATAAATATAACCGATATAGTTGATTATATTCAAAATTGTTACTTTAAAAATAAAAAGAGGATGTCAAAAACAAGATTGATGAATGATTGAAATGAAATTGCAATAACACAGTCATATTAAGCTAATATTTGTTGTGTATTTTAATTTAATAATGTGTTACACGATTACACCCAAAAACAAAAAAAAAAGAAATAAGTAGACAAAATCATAAGTTCAAATTATGATCGGATTATACTTTTAAATAAAAATATATATAAATTCATCCAAAGTAAAATATAGGCCCATTATATATTTACCAAATACACTTATATGATTTTTCATCGAATTTCAAATGTTTAATATTGGTATTATTGCTAAAAATTAATTTAATTAATTTTTTTTTGCAATTTATAAGCCGCCAAATATATCTCAAGGCGCGGGAAATACGAAAACAGAATGCGAGGAAGAGGCAGATCCCGCGCGGGAGAATCCACAGGAAATAACCCGCTACCGGTTACGCCGGTCACCCTAAAGCAGATGAAATCCGGAAAAGAAAATTTACCGAATTTCACGTGTAAATAATTTCAGCAAAACCCTTTCCAATCACAACTCTCCTTCTTTTCTACAAAATTCAGAGAGGGATCATACTCTTCAAGCCCTAATTCAGCTATGGAGGGGAAGGGTGTTCGGCGGCGATTGGTTCAATCGACGCTCGTTCCTCAGAAGGAGAGTTCGACCAAGGAAGCTGAAAATTGCGACCGAAGTAGAGAAGAAGAGATGGCGGAAGAGGAGGAGTGGTGTCCCACTAGCAAAAAGCGGAGAGAAAGTAAGACGAAGGGCAATTCGAAGTCAAAGAAGACGCCGCGAGCTACTTCCAAGGTGTGTGTGGAGCTTCGTGCTTTTGCTGATTGTACATTGTTGTTTCAATTACGTCTTGCTTTTTTTTGGCTTTGTGATTCTTCTTCTTCTTCTTTTGTTTTTTTTATTTCTTTTTTGTGCAATTGTTGTTATGAATTGAGACGCAGTTTGACCTCGTGCATGGACGTTTTTTGTGTAAATAGATTGCTTAATCAAGGAAAGAATCTTTGAGTTTTTATGTAGGTAAATATGTTCAGTTTTAGAGCATTTGAGTACAGTTTTGGACAAAACTTTTAGATCGGTTCTTATTTTTGTTAAAAGAATGCATTTGTTTATGTGGCACAGGAGTCACTTAAAATTCGAGGTTAGAGATTAAATGAGAGCCTGATCGGTTAACATATTGTTAACGTTTAGTATGATTTTCTTATCAAGCTTGAAATTATATGTGCATTTGATTTGATTATCTAACTAAACAATTCCAACTGTTGGCGGGGTTGAGAGGGAAGTGCAGCTGGTGGACTCTTAGGAGTTGGGATGGGTATTTCCTTTTGCCAAACCCATTTTGTTGCCATCCCTCCGAAGATCCCTAGAAGAATGTGATGGAACTCGAGTTATGAGGCGTTTCAATATGTTTTCTCATTTCCTAGCTTCTGAAGTTGAGCTTTAAAAGTATAGGATGAGAAAAGATTTTCAAGCTCGGTTTGCAAGTTAACAGGTTGTGCTAGAACTAAGTCTTAGCAATCAATTTCCAATAGCTTGGTGTGGTTTCTAGTCCTAATGAAAGTGTAGAGAGTTTGGTATTAAATAACTTATAGTTGTATTAATATGTAGATATTCACGATCACTTCATTTAAAGGTTTAAGCTGTTAAAGAAATAGATACTAAAGATTTGATATCTGTAATATGCCTCCTCACTTGCAGTTGATTTTCTTTTTGTGAAACCTAACACGTGAAACTCTCTGTCACAAATGGGTGGTGGTGAGATTTGAACTTAGAACGTCTTGTTTTGTGGCTTTGACTATATTGAGTGCCTACCTCATTGAAAAACTTAAATTGTTGGAAAGAAGATTCTCCCCATGGACATCCATCAACTAAGAAATTTGAACTTGTTAGCTGAATGAACACTGCATGGGATTTTGTCGCTAGAAGTGTTTGTTTAGGGCCATTCAGAGTTATAAGTACCACTGCTGCTGCTTTTAGTATTTCTTGTAAGACTGATGTTGTTCTACTGGTGAATGAGTTGTGCTTCAGCGAGAAGATGTTAAGTAACAGGTTCAAGAATGCAAAAAATCAATAATGACCTTAGACAGATATGCCTGTAGCACTGACACAAGCACACATATTTCAAATATGGGTTTTGGCTAGATGTATTTTATGCAAATGTAAGATGAGTAGAATGGAAGTCAACAGAAAATGTGCAGATAACCTAAATAGTCATGTTTCCTCCTGCACTTACTCCTGTGCTTTTGACTTTTCAGGTTACAGAAAACGGCATAGAAAATCCAAGCAAGCAAGTTGATGATGGCCCTGTTCCTTTTAGTAAGTGTACACCTTGCTGCAATCCTGTTGCTTGCTTAGTTGATTTGTTGTATTATTGAAAATATAGTTGAGGATGAAATATGGATTGCTCACAACATAATTTGATTTTCTCGCAGAGTCCAATTTCTTTGTGAAGGCCTCTGAGAAGCGCCAGCAGAAAAGGCAGCAAAATCAGCTGATATTCACTGATTCTCCTGAAGAAAATGATGAAACATGTTCAACTCCGACCTCTATTGCCAGTATGTTATTTTCTTGTTATAATTCAAAGTTCGAACAGGTTCTTATTTTACAATAGCTACCTCTGTGTATCACAATATGCTCTTCCTTATTCCATCTCATTGTGATAATATTGCAAATTGCAATAGCTTATCCATGAGATATTTGCTCCATTAGGGAGGACTAAGTTCATACATTTAATTTTACAAATTGTCTGCCTGACTGCGTATAATGAGAAATAAAAAACTTCACTAGATGGTAGGAGTACTCCTCGGAAGCTAAAACGGCAGGACAAGTCAACTCCAAGAAAGGAAAGGAGGACTTCAACACCACATAAAAAGATGAAAAGTGGCAGAGGAGAATTATGTTGCCGTCAAATCCCATTTGACCTTGCAGCAGATGAACAGCCATTGCAAACTATTCCGGATCTAAGATTGGAGGCGAAATTGACAGCGGAGGTTTGTTTAACTTGAACAGCCCCTCCACCCCCACAAATAATAATAATAAATAAATAAATAAATAAATAAATTTTGGCCATAAATCTGGTTTGAAAGAATGTGCTTTGCTCCATAAAAGTTTGGGGCAACACTTACTTACTGAGTAGTTACCATTGTTTTGCTGTAAAACTTTGTCTTGCTTTTGTTAGGAAAATTCACGCATATTTGCTGGACGACAAATTCATCCATTTTTCACATTGTGGAAAGGGGGGAAGACAAGCCGAGATTTGACTGATTCAGAAAGTAGGTGGACTTCTTCTGAGAGAAAGGAAAAAGGCATTACTTTCAACCCTATTCATGTATTTGAGAATATTGAGGTATGTTATCCATTTGTTTTCACAACTAGGACTGAAGGATGTTAGCCATTGTTTCGCCACGCACACAAACTTTTGAGTAGGTTTTTGTGCATTTTGGTAAAAATCTAAATCTGCGTACTTAGGATGATCGCACAATCCTTGACTGGGGACATTGGATATTCTCCGAGAGAAGTGCCATTGGTGATCCAGAATGTGGATGTTCACCTGTTTATGAAGGATCTGTTGACTCCTTGAATTTTGATAACTTTCTGGATGTCTCTCATTTAACGAGAATATCATCATACCAGTACTGTCAGCAGTGTTCTGTCCTACAAAAAGACGTTTCAGCAGAGCTGCTTGATGAATCAAAATGTTCACAATCTCTTTCATCCTTATCGTTGGCTGATAAGAGGGTAATATATAGTGAACAACAGAAGGATCTAGCTATGCTGCCAAAAGATACAGAAGATGCAATTGCTACATCACCATTGCCGGTAGGGTTTGACACGTGATTCTTACTGGAAATATGTTTTCTTTCAGAATTTTAAACTTCTTTTAGTAAGTGGCATATATTGAATGAGGGAGTGGACTACACTAATACATAAAATGACATGTGTAGTGCCTGTATTTCATTATTATGCGACACTATGCCAAAAGGTGATGACCTTTAATATTGGCAGGACAATAAAATTGAAAAAAATGATTTATTTTCTGGGATTTCTTCTGGTGGAAGCTGTGATTCTGAGTTTCAGGACAGACTTCTTCATGAAAGGTACAATAACATTATGTGTTGAGATGTCTTGTATTTAAAAGGTAGTGTCCTATGCACTATGATGTTTGGTTTCATTTTCTGAGTTGCAAAAGATCTGCCAAAGTGAAACCAAACAAAGGCATAATTTTCTTCATCCTCCCTTAACCTGGTTTGTTCTTGCTTCAGAGTATCTGTTCTGTAATATAGTGCTCTAGTCAAAAAGCCTTTTGTTTTGGGGGGGGGGGGGGGGGGGGGG